>JAHWFP010215018.1:7049-23905 GCA_023313725.1 Lithobius niger
TGTAACACCATTTTTCATTCCCCTCATTACTAACGAAACACTTCTCATGTCTAGTGCTTTTGCACGAAGCGCAGTCAAAACGTCTATACGGGACAATTGCTTATTTTTTTTTCAGAATACTCCAGACGTATCGAGACGAGATTAACGCGTGACGAGTCGCGACCGAGATAAAGTCGGAAAGACACCAAGAATAAACCAGTTTTCGTCAAAACCGAATGCTTGTTCACAGATAAACTGTTGTTCAAAAGTTTGTTCGTGATGGTTACAAGAAGAATTTTCGTCGGTTGCACTTCTTTTAAGCCAACCATTGTTTCCCTCCCACCCACTTTTTTCCACCAAAAAAGCTGTCTGTCTGCCTGTCGTTCCTTCGATGAAACTAGTGGTGATTGATGGTAGGGGCTGATGCATCGGCCGACAATTAAATTACTGGGAAAGCAGACTTGTGGACGATTGGCGGAAAGACGGCCAGCAACACTTCCTCGTGGATCCCAAAGGAAGACCAATGCAGCTGGCGCCCGAACGAACAGGCCCATTGCAGCCCAGCTGCGCGCGCTCAATACACACTGCCCTACCAACATTAAAGGGAAGCCATTCTAGGACATGTTTTGATAAAGTCTATACTTTGTAAGATGAGTAAAAAAACAAAGAAAAAATCTGATGTGGTTTAACATATAAATATAAAGGAAAATTGGAAATAAGCCATCAGCGATTATCATACACTAGAATGATACAGTACAGTAAGCCACCTTTATGCACTTACGCTTCATTCAAGTGACGTGACCCGGATTCGTACTGGTTAACTGGTCTGTCTCCAGATCACTGCTATACCACTTTTGCCAGTATGGCCACTTGCCCACTGTCCATATCAGTTAAGGCGGTATCGCAGATCTGGAGATGGACCGGTTCGCCGGTTCGAATCTGAGTCACGTCACTTGAAAGAAACGTAAGTGCATAAAAGTGGCTTACTGTACTACGTCATTCTAGTGTATGATTATCGTTGATGGTTTATTTCCAATCTGACTTTATATTATTTACAACGATTTATGTCATTTATTCAATATATAAATACGTTTATTTGTTTACTTTCTGCTCGTCTTACGAAGTGCAAACTACCTAAACTTCTCCTAAAATGGCTTCCCATTTACGATGAAAATGATTACCAAGCATTTTCAGCGGTTATGGAATCTATTTCCCCCCTCTCTTGCAGTTTTCGGAGTTTCCCGAAAGGAATCACCGGGTAGTTTTCCTCCTCTTGCCACTTCTTCATGGTTTTAAAAAACGTCTAGAAAAATATTGATTCTATAGCCACTGAAGGAGCCTGGTAGTTTGTACAAGTAGCCTACCCTGGTCGGCAAAGACCGACAGTGACTTTGCCACGGTACCTTTTTCCAGTCACTGGACAGATCAGCTTCTTCCATCAGCTAAGCAGCGCTTTCCCATCGCTCAGCCATCATGAATACTTAATCTCGCAGAACTTCCGAAGAACACGATTCGAGCAAAACTATTCCGAGGAAAACGTCTCAAAACCAGCCCTGATCGGTTACTTCATGGAAAGGGGGCCCTAGCAAAGTCATATCAGACTTACCGACCAGGATATTGTGAAGGACTACTCGGCTCCTTCACCAACTATGGGATCAATTCTGGACGCATCAAAGCCCACCATGATCGAGGTTTCTCATTTGGAGTTCCCAGGTTTATTACACCCTTTTACTACACTTGTTTCTGGTTTTAAAATGTCTGTCTGTGTTCTAAATAAAGCCAATTGAGCATTAATTTACTTACATACGAAAGACTCAATGGGTTTAATTTGGCATGTCTGCATGGCCTCTAGTTACCGACAAGTTGGAAGAAGTCTTCTGTTCACATTCTTGATTATTCTAAAGGTAAAGTTGCAGTCTCTGTAACAGCTAAAGATACCCGTTAAACGAAATTACTTAGAAAAAGAAGTGACGAAGTACAGTACAAGTTTTGACAAATGGGACAAAAATAAAGTTTCAAGGCACACCGCGAGCTTTGTGAGAGGGATCTGGCGTAAAGTGAGCATTAACAGCCTAGAGGACAGCGAGATCGTATTCAAACCAATCGGATGCTGGTTCGAATCTATCAACTGACCTTAAAAAAAGGAAAATCATGAAGTGTTGTGCTCTCCAAAAGAGTTACGATATGTTTTTATTGACCCTTTGCAGGACAGTGTGGTATAATAAAACATCTAGAAAAGTGGACAACAATGAAGTCCCAAGGCACACTGCAAGCTTTGTGAGAGAGGCCCCGAGCAAAGCGAGCAGCAAAAGCCCAGTGATCAGCATCCTCTACTTTAAACCAAGTGTATGCCGGTACGAATTCAGCAACTGGCCTAACTAACGTTAAGTATGTGTACTCGCTACTTTAAAGCGACTTTAAATTATAAGAAGTTTCTAGACGAAATTTATAGGCAATCTTATCTTTGCACAAGACCTACAAATTTCTTTATTACGTTACAGGCTGGCACTAACAAGTTACTGTATATACAGAAACAAATCGAGGCATTACTGTATCTAGCACCGATGGCTTTTGGTTTAAAACAGGTCAAGTACTTATTTACAGAGAAGCAGAACCAAAAAACGAAAAAAAAAAAAAATCCGACTAAGTTACAAACCCGTAGGTGTTTCCTTGTTCGTCAGTCAAATCTAAGAATTTAGTTTGAATCTGGGTAACATGGAAATTCTGCTTCTATTGATCGAGTGAGTGAAACGAACAAGGTTCTGTTTTAACTAGACTTTCGCAATTTTTTGTTGTCTGTTTGTCTGTCTCGAGCCCATTGGCTTTCCGTCCTGTTTAATGTAATTCCACAGTACAGACAAACACATTGCCCGATTCGAATGAAATAGAAAAATTATTTTAAAAACGGCGATACGAGCTATGCACTTAGTTCTGTATTAGTTGATAAAATTCCAAAATGCCGACCCAAAATGGCATCCGATAATGAGTTTTGGCTTATAATTCTAAGTCGGTCATTTGAACACAAACTGGTTACGAATATTTATAATATCGCATTTATCCTGTTTAATTTGAGAAAATTCGAAATGGCGGCCCCAAAAAGGTGTAAAAAAAACAAAACTTACGGTAGTTATCCAAACGCATAAGTCGATTTGAATGAAATCCGATAGGCCTAAGCAAATCCTTTGAAATACGGCTGAACGACGAAGATACTTCACTTGATATCAGTTGATAAAAATCCAAAATGTCCGCCGAATATGGCGTGGGCTTGCACCTCCTAAATCGTTCGTACGATTAAACCATAGGCGCCTTTCAAAGGGAAGGTATATGTGGAGGGAGAGGTAGCACCTTCGGGGAAAAAAAACAGCAAAGAGTACAAAAAATATAGGGGAAAGACAGCAATATTTTCAGAGGAAGATGTAAATAAAACCAGGCACTATATTTCCGACAACTATATTAAGGAGAAAAGAACCCGATATATAAGAAAAACTGTGATATAATTTACATAGCACGCGTTTACGTAAGCATACATAAAGGCAAAATGTGCACACACCGTCGAATTTGTTTTAATTTCATGCGTGCACTTCTTAACTTTTTTTAGATTTCATAAAAAATGCTTGCATAAGACATCGGGTAATGACTATACTGAAAACCCTAGAATCAGTATTGGAATCCTCGCATAGCCTATACGTTCTAATAGTTTTCTTCAACATTTTACCTACCCGATAATAGCATAAAAAAAAGATGAAGGTGCCTTAAGTGCCCAACGTGCGGGCACTCTTGGAATGAACATAAACTAGAAACGAATATTCAATTTAACATATTCATTAAAAAAGGTCCTGGCAAGTTGTGTAAAAGTTCAAGATGTTGGCACAAAATTGTTTTAAAAAAGCTGTTTTTGGGATTTAACTTTTAAAGCCTTCATCAGACTGGGTGCGAATAGTATTCTGAATTAAATTTTTTAAAGAAAATGTTTGAAAATACAAGTTGGCCGCCTACAATGGCGCTCAAAAATGTTCGGGCCTATAACGTCTAATCGGTTTGGAAGATAGAAAAGAGACCTTATTGCGAATTAATAGGAGATAGATAATAAATCGAAGATAGCTGCAGAATGTGACCTCCACATACGGTTTTGGCCATGTAACTAGTAATCCGTTTATCAGATTTAAATCAAAATGATTACTAAAAATCTTCAGAATTAAACGGTCATCAGATAGACTATTCAAGTTTAGTGAAGGCCCAAATTTCTTATTATATATACAGGTAAATGTTTGTTGGGGGTGGGGGAGGAATCGGGGGCATCGTGGTCTCCTTTCCACAAAAATACTGTAGTTAGAAGATGTGGATAAATTGTAATAATTTTTGTCTTGTTGATTAGACGTGATCAGATTTAATACTTCCTCGATTTCTGTATTCGTGAATTTTTGTGTCTGTATCCCAAGAATTTTTCATGAACAAATTGGATCCGAATAATAATGGCGCAGGCAAATCACTGCTTTTCGCCACGGCTCATTATTAACCTCAAAGATCTTCTGACCATCATGTGGGAAATTAAGGCTTTTAAAAATTTCAGTCGACTACTAAATGACTACATCGACTAACATCAAAATTAGTACATGGAATTTAACGAATAAAATCACAAAAATTATTTTCGTATTAAAAAAAAATTGTAGTCAAGAAGAGGAGGAATAGTAAGTTGTACGAACTGCATTGTTAACCAAATCTCATGCACGGTTCTTAAAATGTTCGACAATTATTGTAGGCTATGGCAAACCGTGCTTTACACGAAAACCTAAGCAGACTGAATGACTGAGAAATTCCACCCACTGATTACTCCCAGCGGTCGTTCCTCAGTTTTATGGACTGGCTTAAAACTCCTTCCATGTTTAACACTTTTAGTTAAGATGGTTAACGTGGTAATTACTTGCATTCGAAATTACACTACGATTAATTGAAATAGACGGTTGACATTTACAACTGTGATTACACACCCCTTAAATAATCTTTGAGAGAACGATCTGCACCCATCAAGTAGCAAGTGGCTGTCCCTGATACTGAATGTGTTGACGGCCCTTAGGTCACCATTCGAACATTTTCTGCGGTCGGCGGCAGTGCAGCTACAAATGAAGTGCTTCATCATCACTGGAAGGTTTCCGTGACTGGGAAACTGGGAGCTATTATTGGTGCACCTCACAGTTCCTGTTGTAAATGGAAACCGTGTGCCTCAATTACCACTGGTTTCGGGAAAGAGCGAAACTCACTCACGTCGACTTGCCTTTCGTATGTGTTTTGTCCAATGCCGAATCCATCTGCAACAAAATTCCTGAACTTTCCACTTTAATTTTTTCTGAAGTCCCTGATTTAATTGCCATCACTGAAACTCACTGCAAGAACTCTATTCCAGACAGAATCTTTCCCTTCCAAAACTACTCTGTTTTCAGATGTGACGGGAATTCTGGTCGAAAGGGTTGGTGTTGCCATTCTTGTCTGTTCCTCTTTTAAAGTCTACAATGGTGTTACCCTCAGCCGCGGCTCCCACTGGGAAGACTTAGCTGTGACATCCAAATCATTACCGGTCAATCACTGAGGGTTTGTTGTGTGTACAAGATTCCACGCTGCCTGACTGGTAAACCTGCAGAGTCTTTTCTTTTCTTAACTTTATTAATTCTAGTATTTAACCTATTCTTTGCCTTGGCGACTTTAACTTTCCTACCATTGAGTGGGGTTCCTATACAGTAGGCTACACGTGGCCCTAAACTGCCATCTAACTTCCTTAAACATATTTAAAAGCACTATTTTTTTCACAGGTTCCGTTCCCCACTCACTACCGTGCTGGCCACGAACCCAGTTGCCTCGACTAGGTTTTTACTAACTCTGAACACAATAATTTTTAATGTTGACCCCTTGCCGCCTTTAGGCAACAGTGACTATATTACTATTTCTTTCTCTGGCCACATAAAACCAGTTCAACCCTATTCCTAAATCTACAAGACCAAATTATTCTAAAGCTGACTATACCCTCATCAACAGCATGATTTCATGTATCGACTGAAACTTTACATTTGCGGAAATTAGTGCTGAGGATGCATTGTCCATTTTGGATGAATTCCTTTCTGATGTTAGGGAATTTCACATTCCTGTTGCTCCCAGCAGGAAGGTTAAATCTCGTCCACCTTGGCTTACCCAAAAAATCAAAGCTTTCGTTAATAAAAAGAAACGAGCTTAGGACCAGAACTGGACAGATCCGACTTCTAACAACCATTCCATTTATGTTGAAGCTAGATCCCATGCATCCACCTCCGTTCTCTCTTCCAAGCAGAATTACGACAACAAACTTATCTCCGAAAGCAAGAAAAACCCTAAGAAACTCCTAGCTTCATGAGCAACAAGCAAGCTTCTAAAATTCCTAACATTCTCTAACCGTTCCTAACAGTCTTAAGCACAAAAATCAGTATTAGTGCTTAAAACTAATTTCGAAATTGCTTCGGAATTTAACTTCTTCTTTCATTCTGTTTTCCATCCTCGGCAGTTCTCCATTTCCCGACATTGCTGACGTCTATTCCCATCTTACTGCCCGAAGAACCTCAACTTCTCCTGGTTCTGACTTAACACCATCCATTTCTTGTCATGAGCTACGCTTCTTCTCTTTCTATCTCAATTATTTTTTTCCAAAATTTATTTCTGAAGGTACTTTTCCACATTCCTAAAAAAGTGCCATTGTCATTCCCGTTCATAAAGTGGGTCCCTCCTCTTCTCCTTCCAACTACAGGCCCATTAATCTCCTTCCAATTCTTTCCAAGGCGTTCAAAAATTTTTTACACCATTACCTGGCTTAATTCTAACTGTCCTCTACATAATTCTCAACACGGATTTCGCAAGGGTAGGTCTTGTTTCTCAAAGCTGCTTGTTGCTACTGAGCATTGAAGTGCTTACTTAGATACGAAGTTGAGCTGTGACGTCGAAAGCTTCCAAAGCTTCCAAGCTTTTGACTCTGCCCCCCCCTCAATACTGCCGTCAAAACTCCATGCCACTGGTATCCCTGATTTTCTTTGTAGTATCCTCTTCTCTTATTTAAATGACCGTAAGCAGAGAGTTTAATCGGGATCTTTTCTTTCTGACTGGGTTTCTGTCTATTCTTGTGTTCCCTATAGGGTTCTGTTTTGGGTCCACTTCTTTTTTTCTTTATATTAATAACTTGTCCGACTCGGTGACTTGCCACTGTCTTCTGCTTGCTGACGACCTTAAAGTCTACTGCCCTATCAATTCCCGACAAGACTCTATCCTTTTGCAATGTGAACCTAATTCCTTACTGAAGTCGGCCAACGAAAATGGCTCTGTTTCAACTATACTAAATGCAAGGTCCTACAGGGTACAATAGTCCTAATACAAATACTCACTTGGTTCTATGATTCTTCAATCTGTTACCCAAATACGTGACCTTAGAATCATCATTGATTCTCACATAAATTTTTATTCCAAGGCCCTTGCTGCTGCTTCTAAAGCTAGAAGTACTGATAATTTTATTCTCAAGTATCTGACTTCAGCTAGTCCTTCCATGTTAAAACTGATTATCACATACTATGTAAGACCCCATCTTGAAAACTGCATCCAAGCACGGAAACCATTTTATCAGAAATCATATCAACTTCTTGAGCGCACCCTTCGGTATTTCACCAAACGTTCTGTCTGTCGTTCTGCTCTTCCCTACCACGAAAGGCTGACACACCTTGGTCTTACTTTCCACAGTTACACGCGTTGATAGGAAGGGTGACCTTCTTCTTGTTTTCAAGATTCACCATAGCTGCGACACTCTCTCATCTAACACCTTCTTCACCCTTGCCTACTAATATTACTCGTGGTCACCACCTTAAACTGCTGCCCAAATCTCTCAAGGAAGGGCAGTTTTTTACAGAGATTGTCAGTTAGTGTCAGTGTCTCCACTGATGATAACAGGATGTCTTTTTCTGACAACATGTCTCCATTTGAAAATTTGCTTGGGCACTAGCGGCTATCATTCCTTTGCCATCACCCCTTTTAATTTAATTTAACTTACTCAATAAGTTATGTTTTTCGAAAAGTATTTTAAAAATACTTTTATAGCTTATAGGGAATGCCCACATTTCAACCTATAACAAATCATTAAGGATGATTTTCCGGTTACGTTAATAACATTCACACTGAATCTACACTGAATCTCAAACAGGGTTAGGATATAGGAAACGGAAAAGAAATATCCGTTTTAAGGTTCTTTTCGACTGATGGCGCTATCTCGGAAAGGAAAGGCAGAATTTTGCTAGGAAATTCCGAAATCTTCGACATGAACACGAGCGTATTTCCACAGGCTTTCTCTTCCTTAACGAACAGTTAAGGGTGACAGGCCAGGCTTGAACCCGGGATCTCCAGCACGGGCGAGTGCTAACCGTATGGAAACCTAATTTCGATTCGAGGTTTGTGCTCCTACTTGTGTCCACAAGGGAAACCACGGTTTCATGAAGATAAAATCCGCCAATCTTTCCATAGGAAGAATTGAAAAGCCAGACCTAACCAAAACAAGTAATGAGACGCTACTGCTGTCCAATTTTCCTCCTCGTACCTAAAAACTCTGTTTTCATTCGAAATCTACTCGAATCCAGTTGAAACCAATCGAATCTCTACTTTTGTTTTTGTGTGGAAGTGGTATAAGCGCAAAGTTCTGACCAGCAACGATTATACTAGGATGGAAGCAACAACCTCCACCACCCGACTTTAAAGGTCTGAAGTGCTCCTTGAATTGTTTATTACTTACTGTATACCAGAGATGGAAATGACCCACCGGTTAGGCAGTTGGTTAAATGGGTCACAATTTCACGGTGGATCACGCAGATCATGGTTCAGGGTCTTCTTCCACCGACCCACGGTAATAGTGGAATGTACTAAATGTTTGAAAATTTTAATTCTTCCTGCCATAACAAAAGTATTTTTGTATTACTTGAATAACTTGGATTATTTTTTAACATACCGTACTAACTGATGGGCACTAACACCTGTGATAGATTTGAAACTGAGGGGGAGGAGGGGGATTATCCCACCTGAATGTCATTGGTGTCGATGGCTACGCATGGTCCATCTTGTTCTTATTGATTGTCACCAACTCACCATCTTGATGGTATTCGTCGCCGTTTCCACCTTCCATGAGACATGGCATGTCAATTGCGCCATGATTCTGTCCTCCTGTTTGGGGTTTGGTCAATATCTCTGTAATGTGTGGCGCAGTGGTAACCCGTGCCACTTCACTGTGACTGAGCTGTCGATACGCCATTAAGCCTCAGTTTGGCCCTACCCCCCCCCCCACTGTTAATAACGTCTCTACAGCAGATGCATAAAAAAACCCTACTGCACTGTGGCTGACGTTGGCGCTAATGACCTAGCTGTCTACGTGCCATTAAATCTCAATCTCCGTTTATTTAGTTACGTTTATTTACCCTGCCATACCTTCAGTTACCCTTTCTTTATTGAGCTTTCTGAACCCTTACGGATCATTTATTTATTTATGTTTATTTAACCTTTATTTATTTACGTTTATTCACCCTTTATTTAATCACCGTTCTCCACCCGTTTTATTGCGTTTAGTTCCATTTTATATATACAGCCTTCTGTACCCTTATTGCCCCGTAATTTGTTTGCCTTAACGTTCCTTTATTTACCTTTTATTTATTTATCCTTCCACACCCTCAGTTACCCTCTATTTAGTTACATTTATTTATATTTATTTACTTACCCTTCCACACATTTAGTATACTTATAATTTTTATTTACTCTTTATTTATATACCGTTATTTACCCTTTATTTATTAACACTTCTGTAACGTTATTACTGCACTCCCAAGATCCCTTTGCCGAGCCCCCCCCCCCCCTTCCATACCCCCGACGCCCGGTGCGAGTGTTCCTGAGGCCCCTGCAGTACATTCCCCGAGAGGCCCGACCCCTCCCAATCCGAACTTGGTACAAAGTATAGCATATTGCTTTACAAAGATTGTCATATATTTGTGAAGAATTCTGTAAGTGTGCAAAATAAGTATCCAAAATAAGTATGCAGAATAAGTGTGCAGATTAAGCATGCAACCATTGTTAAGCATTGTTGCAACTGTGCGAATACGGGATTTGTACAGCATCGTTTTAACAATAGTCGGAACGAAAGTAGAAGGTAACAACAAAGGTTCTCAAATTATATTTCTGGATTGTTACTCGTATCCGAAGTACCCCATCATCGTTCGTACCGCGGAAACTCGACGCCGAACAGCCCCTTCCAAAAACCTTTCCTAAAAAAAAAAAAACAAGAAACAACATTGCTAGCTTTGTATAAACATTGTTGCAAGCTCAGTCGTCCTGTTAAGTTTCTAGAACGTCAGCATAATTTGTTCTTTGTTGCAGCCAAGGCTCGAAAAATATGCGGTTGTTATAAGCAGGATAGTTGCAACAATCACGCGTGGCGCAACCACGAGTGATTGTTGCCAGAACTCCCGAGACGCCGTTGGTTATGCTATGCATACTTATTGCAACAATACCAACAATACTGCAGTGAAAAGATATAAACTAACACCCGTCGTAGCACCCTGCTATTCACAAAGCGTTACTACGAATTAACAAATGCGTGCAATGAACAGAAATGGAACTGCATTGAAAAAATATAAACATCCGTCGTAGCATCCAGGGAATTTTTGCGTCTAAATGGTTGCACACTGATCTTCACTGCACTCTGGGTTGCTACGAAGGGAGTTTGCTAATAAATGAGCGCAAATTGAAACGTTAAAATTCGATACGTTTTCATTGACATAAATAAATATTATTCGGGAGGGGGGGGGGGGGGAATTTACTATTAATCGCATGTCCACTTTATTAGAGTCGATTGAGACTATTATGTGAACGGTTTGTCTGTCTGTCTGGATGTCTGTGTGTTCACACTATAACGTTTTAACGAATTATCGGATTTCTGTGAAATTTTGCACACATGTTCTATGCCACATTTCTAGGTCTAAGTTCGAAAATCGGTCGACTCCGTCGGGGAACCCTCCACTATAGACAAAGTCAAAAATTTTGATCGTAACAAACGTGTGGAGTTCGTTATTTTTTCTTCAGCCGACTGACGTCATCATCTACCGACCAACGGCTGGTAACTATGTAGCCTTCGTCAGCTGCGGATGTCACCACCAACCGACCAATGGCTAGCAACTATATAGAGCATTCTTGCCTAAATTATTTATGGCCTTTGACGAAGGCACGCGGCCCCACTGATACTTCCGAAATAACTGGATAACAAAGCATGCGAAATATCTTCATGACTAATTAGTTCTTAATGACTTTAGTATTTTTTTGGACTATTTAAAGCAACTTATGCTGCATGACATTTTTTTTGGGGATGAGGGGAACGAATTCTTAAAACCTTTTGGGCTATAACCTTCTAATCTAGTTATTTCCTACATATCAGTCGTGCTGTGTGGCACCATCAAATGAAACCGATGGAAGAATTTATCCATTCGGATAAATGAAACATTCAAAGCACTGGGACCAAACGGTTTGGAGGCCAGCAGGCCACCTCCCGTGCCATAAAACTGCCAAACGGTGCTGAATATTTTTAATGTTGACTCAATTCACTACTGTTCGTATTCAACTTCCAGTTTTAAAAATTAAACCGATGGAAGAATCATAAAGGGTTCGTCTTTAAATGAGGGGTGTGCGCCGCCACGCCATGCCATCGCAACTGATCAAAAACTAGAAACCCAAGTGGCCACTGGGGAACCGCATACGCATTGTGGAACCGCGGCCAAAAAAACATCTGAACTTTCGGATTGTAGTCTTTAAGAATGGGTAATTAGAGAATTAGTAGCCACATCGATCGCTGTTAAAGAAAGTAATGTTGGAGGTTTAGAATGTAACACTTTGACAAATAGTGATCCAAAGCAGTGTTGGATTGGGGCGCCCGAGAACCTGGGAATCCCCGTGGAAGCCCCCACTAGAGGAGGCCCTTGTTTTAAAAAAAATTTCGTATGAAATTGCATTTTAAGTTTCAGGAAAACGTTTCAAATTCACGTATATTTCTTTAAAACTACGCAAGCTTTCTGGATCCTCCCACACTACAGGAAACCCTTGTTTTAAAAAAAAATTATTGTAATTAGAAAATGTGGAACCGCGGCCAAAAAATCATCTGAACTTTCGGATTGTAGTCTTCAAGAATGGGTAATTAGAGAATTAGTAGCCACATCGATCGCTGTATTCGCGAGAGAAAACATATCGACTCTTACTATAATTGGTTTTAAAAAGTTTATTTTTATTGTAAGACGGTTTTTCTTGCTCAACGTAATGTATGACTCAATAAAAATAAAAAAGTTTTAAAGAAAATAGCTATCAAATAGCTACACATGCTTGACAAGAAAACGGACAATTCCTTTATCCAACAACTATAACAATTAGGTAACGCGCATTACTGTTCGACTTTACGCGTGCAAACAATAACGCACATGAAACACGATTATGGTGGCATTGTTGCAGCTTCAAGGACGAGGGAGCAAGCCAGCACGCAACAATGCCAAAAATGCGCTGATCCATTGTTGGCTTAAGGCTGCATTAAAGTTATAAAACCCGCATATAATTAATGTACGTTGGATTCGTTCATTTGCCTTCATAAAAAATGACGTTGTGTGGTAATAAAACAGTTATAGCCATACATTTGCAAGAATGGGTCGGTATATGTGATTTATTGTACAGTTTTACGTCCTCGGAGGCAGCAGAACCTCGGCCTTCGGCATCGAACGATAAGCTACTTCCTTGGACGTAAAAACTGTACAATAAATCACTTATACAGCCCCATTGTTGCAAAAGTATGACTGTAACAGTTACTTGTCTAGGTTTGGCACTCGACTTGTCGCCACTCGACAAGAATAGTTGGTGTTAGGCCGTTTAGTTATTTTATTGAGGGAGGGAGGGGTGTGGGAGGTTTGAGGCTTAATGGTGCGTCGACAGCTAGGTCATTAGCCCCAGCCTCAGAACAGTACAGCAATCCAGATCACCATTGTGCAACATATTACATAAACCCTAAATGTAGATCTTATCATATATCTGCACCTCCTACAAAAATTAAAAAAAAACCCGGACACGAGGAGAGACTCATCGCACTAAGTCTCGCGCTAAGTTTCGTGGAAGATGGAAACAGCGACGAACACCATCAAGATGGTGCCATTTCACAAGCACATGAGGGACCAAACTATTATGTACTGGTCACACCAACTTAACCTAATTCCCTCATTTTGAAGGGGGAATTCCCTCCTGAATGCCATCTTTGTCATCGGTTACTTCCGGTCCATCACGTGGTTGTGGAGTGTCACCATGTTGATGGTTTTCGTCATCTTCTACTAGACGAACAGTGCGATGGGTCTGTCCACCTGTGCAGGATTTTTTATTTTTGCTGGAGGTACAGATGTACGATAATACCTATTTAAAATAGGGGTTTGCTTAACATCTCTATAATATGTGGTGCAGCGGCAACCCAGATCACTGCTCTGTGACTGAGGTTGGCGCGTCATTAAACCTCAAGCCCTCCCTTCCACACCCTTTCAGTTACCTTTTATTCATTTACGTTTATTTACTTATTATTTATTTACATTTATTTACCATTTATTTATTTACCCTTCGACACCCTTGCTTACCCTTTATTTATTTACGTTTATATTTATTTACGTTTATTTATTTATGCTTATAGCCTATGCCCTTCGCTTATTAACCCTTTATTTATTTATCCTTCCACATCTTTATTTAGCCTTTATTTTTTATCCTTCCGTACGCTTATTTTAACCATTATTTATTTACATTAAAATAAAAACTAAATTTATTTACACTTATGTATCCTTCCGTGCCCTTATCTTCTATTTATTTATTTGCCCTTCTACACCCTTAGTTATCCTTTATTTATTTACCCTTCCGTGCCTTTATTTACTCTTCGCCACCTTTAGTTATCCTTTATTTATTTTCGTTTATTACCCCTTTATACATTTAGCCTTCTGTACCCTTATTTCCCTTTAATTTATTTAACTCTCTGTTCTCTTTTTACCCTTTCTTTATTTAAGTTTATTTACCTTTCTGTACCCGTATTTACCCTTTATATATTTACCTTTCTGCATCCTTAGTTACGCTTTATCTATTTATGTTTACGTACCCTTTATTTATTTACCCTCTATTTATTACCCATCCGCATCTTTTATTTGTTACATTTCCAAACCCTTAATTGCCCCTTATGTACCCTTTATTTATTAACCTTCCGCATCCTTAGCTATACCATTTCATTCCCTAATTTACTCTTTATTTACCCTTTCGTACGTATACACCCTTTTTATTTACGTTTATTTATCCTTCATGTATGTAGTCTTGCACGCCCTTAGTTACCCTTTATTTATTCATTTTCGTTTATTTACCTTTTACTTATTTACCCATTCCACACTAAGTTACCCTTTATTTATTTACCCTTCCACACCCGTAGTTATTCATTTATTTTTTACTCTTCTGCACCCTTCGTTACCCATTGTTTATTTACGTTTATTACCCCTTTATATATTTAGCCTTCTGTCCCTTATTTCCCCATAATTTATTTAACTTTCTGTTCCCTTTTTTTTTTTACCTTTTCTTCATTTAAGTGTATTTGCCCTTTATTTATTTATATTAATTTAACCTTTATATATTTACCTTTCCACACCCTTAGTTACCCTTTATCTATTTAGGTTTATTTATTTACCCTTAGTTACCCTTTACTTATTTACCCTTCCGCATCCTTATTTATTACCCCTCCACACCCTTAGTTATCCTTTATTTATTTGCGTTTATGTACCCTTTATTTATTTACCTTCTACATCCTTAGCTATCCTCCCATTCCCAAATTAGTCTTTATTTAGTCTTTCGTACCTTATAGACCCTTTATTTGTATACGTTTATTCATCCTTCATTTATTTAGTCTTCATACCGTTAGTTACCCTTTATTTATTTACCGTTCCGTATCCTTAGCTACCCACTATTCCCTTATTTATTTATTATTTTCCCTTTCGTACCTTATACAATATACACCCTTTATTTATTTAACCTTTATTTATTTAGTTTTGCACACCATTAAGTTACCCTTTATTTATTTACCCTTATTTTCCCTTCCCATTGATTTATTTATCCTTCCAGATCCTTAGTTAAACTTTATTTATTTACGTTGATGTGCCCTTTATTTACCCCTCGGCAGCCTTAGTTACCCTTTCTTTATTTACCTTCCATATCTTTATTTACCCTGTATTTATTTACGTTATCTTACCCTTCCGCACTCTTAGTTAGTACCCTTTATTTATGTACGTTTATTTGCCCTCTATTTATTTACCCTTTATTAGTTTTTCATTTACAAATTGTTTTTTTGTATTCTATTTTTATTTATTTGTTTATTGTTTATTTACCATTTACTTTATTTAGGCGCAGTCTTTATTGAAGCTTTGTTTACCTTGAAAATCTGACACAAAAACCTCTCGGACGTGGATGGACCCTTTTAGGCTCGCGAAAAAAAGTTATTCAACATCAAAAAATATTCTATGTAATGACTAGATTACCATGATTCACACGAATTAAGGCCAAAGAATTTAATAAAAAATAAAACAGGACGTACATTAGCATCTATTTTATTAATTAATCGTAACATACGTTGTTGAAGTTAATTTTTCAGTGAGACTTGTATTTTAAGTTTCGATTTGCTTTTCATAAACATGGTGGTTATGAATAGAGAAAGAAATTGTTACATGTGCATATTAGCCTACGTAACTTAAGTTGGCCGTTCATTTGACGATTGCTTTAATGCAAGCCCAACAAGCATCGTCTCATTCAAACTCCATTTATTTTTTCAGAGACGCAATTCACTTTTGTCCTTGGGGGTTCTAAGAATTTAGCCACCCTGCAGCCCATATACCTCACTCGCCAGTTAACCTCACACCCAGTCAGGCCCCGTCCGATGGCCTGGGGCAAGGGCTGACGTGGTTAATGCGCCGCGGAACAGACCATTTTTCCGACTCAGGGAGAGCAGGGTGCCAAGGACTCGGCGGGCCACTACCGCCTAGTACAATGCAGACGATCAAGGAGGAAAAAAAAGATGCTTGGCGTTTAATTACATCAGTTGGCCAGGCTTTGATTTGATCATACTTTACTTACAAAGTGATGAACGTACGGTCGTACCACACACACGAAGGAAGAAGGCTGTTTCCATGTTGAAAATACCTTAGATCGTAGAAACAACGCCTGTCAACTCGATAAGTAAATAAACAATATTTAAACGTTGCGTTGCCTGTAGCTGGACACAGAATTATTGAAACTGCTGTCGGTGGAACGTACTGACTATCCGCTAAATCTTTCATATCAACAGAACGCCAGCAAGCATAACAGCTATGCCTAAGGAGCAGCGCGAACGTTGTGAGGGGTCCCCGGGATCCCGAACAACGTAAGCAGGCTCAGTGCAGTGGCCAGATTGGTCCGGCAGCTCGGCAGCCAGCCTAGTGAACACCACACCCGACTGCTTACGTGCCAAGGGACTTAAAAAGTTGAAAAGT
Source organism: Lithobius niger (assembly GCA_023313725.1). Classification (NCBI taxonomy): domain Eukaryota; kingdom Metazoa; phylum Arthropoda; class Chilopoda; order Lithobiomorpha; family Lithobiidae; genus Lithobius; species Lithobius niger. The sequence goes on from JAHWFP010215018.1 coordinate 23,615, forward strand.
GTGGTGATGTGGAAAGTTTTTGAAGGGAGAGCTTTCCTGTAGGGCTGTCGTGACACGTGTGTTGGTCACTTACCAAGAGAGTAGCGCGCATTAGGGAGGAATGAAACGACAATTTTTTTTTAAATTTTAATCCAAGACCGCGCAAAAGGTGCCTTATGTGATAAAAATAAACACTGTACATTTTTTTTCTGTCATGATCTTCTACCTCCACAACGTCTTTGAAAATCACGTAAATGTGAAGTTTTTTACCAAACATTTTTGTTACCTTTTATTCATTTTTATTTTTTAATT
>JAHWFP010215019.1:711-33320 GCA_023313725.1 Lithobius niger
TTTTTTTTTTGGCACTTTATTTTGTTACTAAATCAGAACGTCTTTACTTCAAAAATTGTAATTAATATTTTTTTTATGCAATAAAGATGCATTCATGTTCACGGAGCAATATTTTTTCTTTTTCCAGGAAGCATTTGAACCCTTTTGTATCGTAGGAGGAAGCGTCAAAATATGGAGGGGGATTTTTTTTTCCCTTGGACGGAAAAAAAGTTTAGGGTCGGCTCGTAAAAATAGGGTCGGTCGGGTTAATGCAAACCAAACCACTTTTTTTGTTTGGCCTTATACTTTTGACTTTACATGCACGTACATGCTACGTACGTCCTACATAGCCTGCACGGCACTACAGTGCTTATGAAAGTAAAGTAAAATACAAGCTAATTTTAGGTAAACATTTAGTCACTATTGTTGGATATGAAATGCAACTGCTCTTCTTCAGGCTATAGTCCACTTTGTTTTGAGGGCGCTTGACATCTTTCTTTGGGATATTTGCTGGAGGATACAAATCTCCCGCTCATCTCCACGTTACCTTAATGCTTCCAAGTCGTTTAGTAAGTTACAGAATGCATGAGCATTGACAACAGGAGGGACAGTAAATACAGCAGGGGTCGAAATATTCCTTTGCACAGGGGCAAAGTGCACTCCAAAAGCAATTCTTGGAGTGCAAAATTGTACACCAATGTTGAATTTTTCATAAATTTTGAACCGCACAAGCTATAGACTTGCAGTTTGCGGCATTTTAAACAGCTTCGAATCAGCTTTTCTGTTGCACCATTCCTTCCAAAGAAATTAAACTGCATTTTTTACTACATTTGATTAAACTATGTATCTAGGTTTTTTAGTTGATTAGTGAAGTTTAAGTGAGTTTTAAGCAAAGTGCAGGAAAACAGTATATATTATTGAGATGCTGAATGTTAAAATTTTCAATGGCTATAAAATAGGAGACCACAGTGTTGGTTTACATTTTGATTTTGCACTCCAAAGACTTTTTTTGCACCCCAGTAACAGATTTGGAATGCAAATTTGCACTTGGTTCAAAATTTGGTAATTCAACCCCTGATACAGTAAATAAAGACGAATGAACAACTGCATGAAAGATGTTGTTTTTCCTGTTAAAACTACATTTCTATATGAGCAAAGAGTGAGTTTACTATGGAGAAAATCATAACAAAATTTTTTTTCTCTCTCTTGAAATCAAATCATACTGCAGAAAGGCTCGCCACGACCCGTGTTCACCTGAACACCCTGATGGTCCGCCCCTGTGCTCAGTTATGCGCTGGTTGCTAGGGGCAAATGTCTGTTTACTTGGCATAGAAATCTAAAATTGTAACAAAGTACAAGACCCAGTAAGACCCCACGTCTTTGCGGCAGCGTGCACTTGACCGCGTGCAGGGAGTGCAGTGCTGCAGGATGCCGAGGAGTTGAGCTATTAACGTGGGCTCTTTTTTGTTTAAATTCCCTAATGTTTATTCTGTTCCCTTTTTCGTATATTTCTTGTACAGCTGTTAATAATTTTTTTATTTTCTCATTTACATGTACCTCGTTGTACGGAATGTAATAAATAATAACAATAACATAATACGTAGCCAACCAGGAAAAAAAATATTAATCACCACCCGTATCAAACCAACAAGAAAGATTAATAGAGTTATTATCTCTTACTGTTGTTGGTGTGATGTTCGTAGTGTTTAATTTTTTTTTCTGTCCGGCATCGCTTGTATTTTTTGCCAAGCCTTTGTGTAACAAAGAAGCACCATGGTTACTATCGAAAGTAAACAAACACGACGAGGAAAATGTCAAAACGAAATATCGGAAATGACTGAATGGTTCTGGGAACTGATGTTACCATAACCAAACAAACAAAAAAAAAAATTACGTGTTTAAATGGTTATTTTAATTGTTACTATTAAAATAACCCATTAAAACCGTAGTTTTTATGGCTTTAGAGCCAACAATGCAGCAAAGTGGTCGTTTATAACGTTAATCTGTTAAAACGTTTTATGTTCGGGACGTTATACCTTGGATTAATAACTACACTTTCGTTAAATAGAGGTTCACTAATCGCAGTAGAATCCGCAAAGAGTATGGGCGTAGTTAGTTTTTTTTATTGAATGGTTTTTATTTACTATGAGTATGACTACGAGACGACGAGTAGCCTACCGTAAACAGAAACCGTCGTAGAAATATACAAACATAAACAACGTAACAAATATAGGCTAATCCATTTGACGTCTACGCTACTGAATTACGCACACAGCAATAGCAAGCAAACGTCAATAAACAAGAAAACACGTGCTCACCACTTGCAGCTTTCGTTTTCTCTGTCCGTCAACCATCTTTGGTAAAACGTAGTTAGCGTAAACTAAATACATCGGTACGTCTCCCCGACATTATTTACCTAATATTTATTCGTAATTTGTAGGTCATGAATTAAGTATATTTTATGAAAAAAAAAACACTTATTAGGTCGGCATGTTTTATTCATGAAGGTGATGTATAAAAAACACTAAGAAGTGAGAACTGGTTCTGAAAAAGCTAACTAGTGACGCTCGCTTCCGCTACTTGATATAAAGTTCTTTGGTATCCATTCACTAAGAAATAATAATTTTTTTGTAAACAAATATCTTTTAAATTTGGAATTAATTTAGAAGTATTCAAAGTATTAGTTTGATTGGTGAGAATCTATTACCATTTTACTCTAAATTGTGTTGTTTCATTCATTATTTTTACCTGATTTATATAAATTGGTAGTCCAATATGGCGTCTCACTTGGAAAAAAAAACTACATATTTTGGATGTAAAAATAACATGTTGAAAAATAATACACGAGCTACATTTAATTATTAAGAAATTTATTTAAAAAATTTAATAAAACCTATTTCAATTTTATATCCAAGATTTTTGAAAATAATGTTTTATTTTGGTAAGTAGTAACCTATAATGACAATAGATGGCATAGCTATTCAGGGTCACGTTGGTTTTTGTTACAACCACTTTGATTAGTCAACAAATTTATGAATCACCAATCACAGCACAGGTCTTATAGGTAGATTAGGTCGGCGTGTCATGTGAAAATTAAGGTGACTCAGTTATCACACGAAATCTTCTGATGATGTTTGTTTGTCGAGTTTTTGATTTTAACACGAGTGTTTTAGTAAAATAATTCATACAGTATTACAAGAGAGGAGCAGCCTTTCGGTAACTAAGTATTTAAATACTACGTGTGTTGCATTTTAATTTGTTTTTACGTATTTTTTTATGAAAAATATTGTTGATACGCACACGCTGAAGTGAAAAAGACGATTGATTAATTGATTTGATTGATATTTCTAGAAGTAGAATTTCGAGGAAAAATAATATCACAGCTACGATGTACTCTAAAAAAATCCGTTATTGTGCGTGTTAGATTCGTAGATTTTGGTTTGCCATTTTAGAGTAATGAGTAGTACATTTTGTTAGTAATACATTGCACACCAGGCATGTTGTTTAACTGCGGGTATTATAACTGGGCTACACCCCTTCTTTCAGATTCGGTATTGTTGTAGATTTGCCCTGTGTACCCTGTTGGGTTGATTGCGTCGTTGTGTTTTAATTAGTTGTTCTGATTACACATGTTGCTCTAGTCTAAGCTAGCGTTACACAGCATATTTTGATAAACTTTGCTGTGCTGGTGAGTGGCCCACTCACATTTTCGTCAGATTTTATGCTGGATTAACTGAACTTTAACGACGATCTAGCTATTTGGTTTTAGTATTCGTAACAGAAGTCTATTGCTTTTCTGTGTTGTCCTGATCTTTGTTAAGGTTAGTTTCCCCCTGTTGGCTCGACTTTCACCTGACAGGGCGCAGAGTTTCAGTGGGAATACGTAAACACTTTACCACCGCCAATCCATGGCTGGTAAAAAACGATGGCTTATAGGAAGAATAGGTGCCTCCTCACCGATCAATTTCATGTTGCTCTAGAATTACTTAAAATGATCAGCTGAACAATATTTTCCTATACCATTTTTGGGGCAAAGGCTTCGTTTGGCCTACAAAAATTAATCAAAACTGGACTCGTTGCGTTCTAGCCTCACCGCGTTCGTTTGTGTCTCGGATAGCTTATATATTATTTTTTCGTAAACAATCCAGATAGGCGGGTTGTTGTCAGTTGCGTGTGGTTTTGTTGGTATTGTCGGTTAGGTTAGGTTATAGGCTTTTGTTTGGCGTTTCACTTGTAACGAACTGGTTGGGGTTTGTTGTTTCATAGGGGGTCAGTTAATTCATGCTCCCCTGCGTGGCGTCGGCTAGCGTGCCGGCAACATGGATGACGTCACGCCAAACTTCCGAAGTGCTAACTTTGACCCTTCACCATCCCCAAACGGTGCCTTTGCACCAAAAATGGAAGAGGAAAACGTTATTCAGCATGTAATTCTTAGTTCATTTAAAAAAAACAATTAAAATCGGACGAGAGGCACTTATTCTTTCCATCTTCCAAAACGATAGGGTGTAGACCTACACAATGTTGGCCGTCCCCCACCTTATTGCCATGGAAATTAATAAATTGGAGATTTAGTTTTCAATGCTACTTGCCGGGCCAGTACGGCAAAAGTCTGATGCTCGAATTATGTCGGAGCTGTATTAGTTAAAAGTAAATGGTGTGTGGCATTGCTTTTAGTTAGAAGTGCTATCCAATCAGTACTCTATTGTTGGTCACATAGTTGTCCCATTGTTATCCCATTATTGGTCCACTATGGGCGGCATAAAGCTGGAAAGCAAGATGGGGCTAGCAGCAGCACCACACCCACTTGAGACGAATCATCGAATTGCGTGCCCAGAGTAATCGAAACCAGTCACTTTTAAAAATTAAAACCGAAGTTTGTTGAGCACACGCGATTCATGTGCCACATTTGTCAACATCTTTGTTTGCTGTGCTACGAATCTGTAGCCTATGTTACCATTGGGTCTTATGGCCAGTTGGAAGAGATTTGTCCCTCAGAGTAGTTATTTTGTCGATAGTCCTAGCTGATTTGCCAGCAGCTGTGTGTGATGGCAAATTTTAATGTCTAATGACCAGATGGCGAATGTTGCCCAATTCAGTCATGAAAATTGAACCCTTTGTAATTTCATCTATCGTGAGAATGTACGGCAAGTGTGGGTGAATTAACTATGTTGGTTTGCCATGTGAACATGTACCTTAAATCGTGTGTTCTCGGACCGTAGCCAGGAATAAAATTTACCCCCTGCGACACAGTTTTCAGAAATTGAAAATAACTCATCACCCAAGTAGCCTACCGTAACACAAATTCATTACATTTTTTTGATCCAGTATGGTACTTCATACATGTGCATCAGCTGATCAAAGTGTCCTATGTTTTCCGATCACAATTTTTCTTGTTAAGTTGTAAAACCCGAAGCGTGAGTAATCTGTGTGATAGGGGTCATTCAAAGACCATGTTGCCATTTTTAAGGCCGCCTTTAACCCCCCCCCCGAGTGGTCATCTGTGGCCAGATCTTGGACCCTCCCCCAAAAAATCATGTGGCTCGTAGCTGCCATTCCCCCTCCCTGTATTTGTGTTGTTGTGCCGTACTAAATTTGGTGAAATGATAGTGTTCCGACAAACCCAATCATGAGGTCCCCACACTCCAATTTCTCTTTTAATACATGCAGCTGTTTGATTCATCATGTGAAATATTTGCACCAAGTTTTTTGGTGATCTGCAATGACGGCTAGACTAAACTTCACCCGAGATTTGTACTGAGACGGAAAGAAGAAAATTGTAACCTAATGTACGTTCATTATTTACGTAGGGCATCACTACAAATTGTCCCAGCAAAGCATTCGACGTTAGCCACACAATATTTAAATGAATTTCGTAGAGGCAAGGAAATGCATTCTTACATGGTAGATTTCTACGACAAGCTGAGGTATCTTTCACCACCATGCGGGAAATGCAGTTCGGTTGACTGGGCCCCAAAAGGTAAAGTCAATGTAAGAACAATGTAAGGCTGAGTGAGATAGTATGCACTGAAACTATTGTACTGTAAATGCACCAATCCAATGGATATAATGGCTTTCGCTTCAATGCAGTAGCCACATGGTTTGTTTGTCAACCCCCCCCCCCATGGTGGTTACTTGTGGCCGAAAGCCGACCCACCCACATGGTTTTTTTTAATGCCTTCTGATGCTGTTCATTTTTACAATTAACTCACGATTCAGTATTTGGCCTATTCGGCACTGGGCTGATTACATCATTGTTCGGTGCTGAATATTGAGCGGTTAAAGCAACAACTGGCCTGCCTTATAACAGCCACGCGCACTCATGTGTCCGCACGCTGCCGTCGCGAGATTCGTCGTAGTAATAGTACAACGTCACTACCGCCATCGTTTTCTCGCGATCACGTGAACGACGCGGAACGACGTCTGGCCTAGTAGACGAATTGCGGATGATGTGACAGCATTGACGCAAAAACTGTGTCGTCTCAACCGGAAACAATGAAACATATTGGTTATTGTTGGCGCCCAAAGGATCATATACGTGCGTCCCGCAATAAATAAAATTACCAGTATTTGACAGAAAATCTCATAGACGCCACATTTTAAAACGGAATTTTAGCTAGGGATTGACTGACGGTAAATAAATAAAACTTTGGGGCCGTACTTGATGTGGAGGATCGACAAAAATGGCGCTGGGAGGAATGTTACCCTTTTAACCCTTTTAACTATTCTGTTGCATTTGGTAGCCTATTCTTTACTCGGCAGGCTAAGCAGTCAGTTGTATATTTGGTATTTGGCAAATTTTATGTTCGTGCATACCTACCTACTAACTGCGTGTTAGCTGTGAAATTGGTAACGTGACTGTATTTTTGTTTCAGGTGTAGCAGCCACTTAAAAATTCAAAATGCCTATTTTGTATTCAGTGGTTGCGAGAGGAACCACAGTGTTGGCAAAGTATGCTAGCTGCGCTGGAAATTTTGCCGAGGTTACAGAACAGATTTTGTCTAAAATCCCTCCTGAAAATGGGAGGCTGACGTACTCCCATGGAAGGTGAGTTCATGTCTGATTTGAAAACAAGAACTTAACTCGTCTGATGTTTAAGGTAAGGTTTAATTTAACCTAGCTCAACAAAGGAAACGTGAACAAGCTTTAGCTTGTAAACACTGAGCTAAAGTGTCAACTATATTGGTAATAGAGGAACCGGCAGAATCGTGAAGGAAAGTGGTCCGCCTTAATAATCACGCCCATTTATTTTTGTTGAATTTATGAGCCCAAAACAGCAATTCACCTTATATTCGAGCCGCCTTACAATCGGGCCAGTACAGTATGTCAGTAACAGCAAAACGTATAAACTCCCAGACCCTATAAATTCATGGTAACAGTGATACGAGTTAGTAAGTGTTTGCATTGTTAGGTTGGCGAAGAACATTAAAGATGCTTGTGTGACAAGAGTTTACACAGATTACAGTTTAAGCATTTTTAGGTTTGTCACATTATGGCTTAGTCCAAAACCAGGGTTTAGAAAACCCTGCCAGGCTAGGTTTTTGGGGCTTTTTCGGTTTTTTTGGAGCTTTTTCGGGTTTTATCTAATTTCATCAATATGGACCCCAAGGGAAAAACCTAACATAGGAGCGTGAAGATGCAGCAGAGGAGTGGGTAGTTGCACATCATGCTGAGTTTTGGGCTGGAGTGCTAGCATTCAAGCTAGAAGACGAATCTTTCTATCCCAAGTCCCTATTTAAGGAGATTGTCAAACCAAGCTTCAGCCCAGCAAAATGGTGTTAACTTATGAGCAAGAAGAACTAAAAATCAAAAAACTAACAGAAGGCGTCTGTGATATGTTTTGGGCTCGTTCTTTGTGCTCCACCTAGCTGTGCATTAACCGAGTGGGTTTTTTCAACATTTAGACTTGTTCGGTCCAAGTTGAGAAACAGATTGGGTACAGATAAAGCCCAGAAATTAGCGGCCATTCATGATGAGCTCCTTGATATTTTGGAGAGAAAAATAAATATTCACCGCACTCACAATGGGTACTTCCAGTATTCGCTTAAATTTTTGGTGAATTTGCATGGAATACTACTGTTGTAGACCTATCACCGTCTTCAGAAGAACAGTTTCAGTTTACTTAAAATGAGCGTATATCTGAAAACTACTATGGGTTTTCTTCTAAAAGCACAGGTTGCGAGACTTAACTCTCCTCCAGTCCAAATTCTACTCCAACTTGGTAGACTGGTGGTGCATTCGAGTCTCGCAGCCAGTGCCGCAAGAAGAAAAACCGTACATAGTAGTTTTCGAAAATATGCTCGTTACAGTAAACTGGGATAGTTCAGTAAGTAAATATGTTTGAAAGAAAACCAAAGCAAAAGTGCCGAAAAATCGTTAATTAACTATTTTGGTATACTGGCTAGTGTCTAATAGTGTCCGGTCCTAGTGATAAGATAATTGACTAATCATAAATGACCCGCATATTAGTAGAGCATTTGCGGTTCTGTGGTTCATATTTAAGGACATGTAATTTCCGCGATAATTCTAGGCAAGATTTTGCGATGAAGGTGCAATTTTGTGGGATTTTGGTGCAATTTTGTGATGATGGATATGGCGGCTGATTTCGATAATGGCTCCTCCTTGGCTCTTATATTGACAAATTTATGATAACAAAAATTTCAACGGAGCACGAAAATGTGGGTGCACAAGTGCAGCCCAACTTTGTAACATAAATGAGCACTACGTACGTGGCTGGTGATGATCGACTGCTCACTTACGGCTACCTTCTGCCAACAGCATTGTTTGGTGCGGATTAATTCGGTGAGAACTGCTCCGGAATTTTGTTCCAGTAGCTAGTTGGCAATTATATTAGCTTGTTTTGTATTAAATTTATTTATTTGTTTTTTGGGTAAATTTTGCACTATTTTTGCAAATTTGTGGTGTTTTGCGACATTTACTGAATTTTGCAACAATTTAATTTGGTGATTTCGCTTCAGTTAGTGATTGTTTGCCTACCACGTCAAGAATAATTTTCATAACACATTTAGAGAAAATGTTGCGAAATTTGCGATTTCGCAAAATCGCAGAAATTACATGTCCTTATTCATATTGTTTTGTGTGCTGAAAAAACCTACAAAAAAAATGAAATTAGGACTAACGTATGGCTTTCACTTTCAGTTATCTTTTCGACTACATTTCGGAGGATCGGATTATATACCTATGTATTACTGATGACGTAAGTTTTTTTTTTAAACCGTAAAAATAAAAAACGCCCACGTCCAGGTGGCTTTGCTAATTATGCGAAAAAAAAAAAACGGGTGCACCAATACCTACACTTGTTGCGTAGGAGGGTTCATACACGGCCTTGTATTCTTTAAAAAGTCTTATATTTCAAACCCAAAAATTCAAGGCTTGAAAAACCTTGAAAATTGCTATTCTTTTTTTAAAAGCCTTGAAATTGCCTTGAATTTTGTTAGCGTACTATGCTTGATGAAATACAGTCAATTTATGCTTAAATTCTTAAATAAAAAATAGTTCGTCAGTCTAATACTTATTTTCTGTTAACGATATGACGTACCTTCCTTCGTATTCACATATAAGTACGGTATTGGAAAGGCAACTTGTCTCATGATGGAGGCAAAATAAATAACTTTTGAATGGATGTTTATTCAATTATAGATTATAGGCTAGCAACAAGAATGAATTTATTTTAAGGTAATTTTTCACTATTTGGTGTGCAAAACAGCCTTGAAATTGGCTTCACGTTTGCCTTGAAAAGGCCTTGAAAATGGTTTCGTCTCTTGTGTACGAGCCTTGGGAAAGAGTGATAGTGTCTAAAAGTATTGGTAAAATTTAATTTTTCGATAATTTTACCACAGATCGACCAATTTGTTTTTCTCAAATGCACCGTCTTAACCGTTTTTCGAGAACTTTTAAAGGTGATAATTTCAACCGGGTTCCCACCAACCTGGAGAACTTGGGAAACTCGGGGAATTTAAACTAAGTTTGAAACTTGGGGTTTCTCAAGATTTTTTACAAAAAACCTGGAAAACTTGGGGGTTCACAAAATAATAAACTATGTAAAAACTTACTGTAAGAACTTATTGGTTAACACCAAGTCGAAAAAACGTTATCCTTCTATTTCTGTATTGGCACCTGCAAGTTCATTAAATTCTACTCTTTTGCACTATGTGAGCCCTACAAACAGTACCCTGGTAAAATGTCACAAAAAAAATTCCTTCCAAAAAATTCGGAAAATCTTATGGAAATTTACCTTAACTACTCTGGAAAACTTGGAAAACTCGGGCAAAAGTATTTTAGTGTTTTGGTGGGAACTGCATTCAAGTCCATATTTGAAGTTATTTAACAGAAACCAAAAAATTCCAAAATAGACACTAAAGAGTGAGAACTTTACTAACGAACTTTTCTCGTAAGCATTGTCATTTTAGCCCGAAACTGAGTTTGAGTTGTAAACCAAAGTATGCTTAGTTTATCATTTTTTTTAGTTACAAAAATATAATAATTCTGTATCATACTTCTAACAGCTTACTCTTGTCATTTTCGTTTTGGATCGGGTGGGCCAAAAGTCTTATGGCTGCAGCCCTGGGGGAAAAAAAACCTGATGCTGTAATCACTTTATAGCATTAGTTCGCCTGATGATAAATATTATAGATTTTTGGATCTAATTAAAGCAAGTCCCTCAAGCAGAAAATGGTCGAACTGTCTGCAACACAAACGTGCGACTCCCGGAAAATTATCTGTATCCTAAGATCAAACATAATAGCCCAGTATTTAAAGTGGAGTCACCAAGAATAGATATTTCAAAAGTTTTTTAACAGCCTATTAAAGTGAGCAGACTACGTCCAAGTCTTATTACTTTTGTAGCGACTTTTTTTGCTAGTGACATTTTCTAACGTAAAGTAGTTGACACCGCGACTGACCATATAATGATGTCGCTATCGCTTATACCGCAAGGGACAGTGAAAAAGGTTCCTTATGACCGAAAATTCTTTATATCCGGACGAGTATAGGTGCAGATTCACATTTTTTTGAACTCTCCATTGGCCAGTAAAGCATAATTTTTAGTCGCCAAATTTAAAAGTTCTTAAAACACTGGAAGCCAGTAACCAATAAAAAAAAAATTCATTCAATCTAGATATGGTGATCAACGCAATTTGTCAAGCACAAGTTTCTTATAAATTGCGGTATTTTCACTGGCCTTGAAGAACACAGTTTTTGAAAACTTGTTTGAAAATAAAGAAATCCTCCCTATCCGTAACATTCCTTGTCTTAACTTTTGAAATGAAGAGCTGTAGCTTGGGATCAAGTCCATCGGAAGGCTGACGAAAAACAAAGCCCTTATAAAATTTACCAACAAGAAGGGAAAATACGTCCAGTTTGTTTCAGCCGTATTTATCACCCTCCAATCCACCGGCCAAATTGGCTATTGTACAAATATTGTAATCGCCAACTGGCTAGTGGCCGGTAGATTTCTGCACCCAAACGGAAGAGATATAATTCAGTTAGAATGGTTGTCTACAATCTGTTCTAAAAAAGAAATAATTCCTTAAAACTGAGTTCCTTATAAGTTGCGTAATCAGTGGGTCCGATTTTTCCTCGTCTAGTCCTATTAGGATCCGTGGGTTTGCTTCCCACTAGCCTGTATTTTGCATTTTGCCAAAACACTAGTCCTTCATGAAATTTGTGAGAAAGTTTATCAAAAGTGTACATTTTTTTTGGGGGGGGGGGGGGGTGGGAAGGCATAACAAGAAAGTATGAATCTTGCTTTAAAAAAGTGAATTAGTTCAAATTGTGAAAAATAACATGTTTTGGTACCTCAATATTGTACTACTGAGTGAAACTTACGGTAAGTACAATACTAGGTTGTGAGATTGAGTTCCATTAAGTGTTCTTGTTTTCTCACAAACTGTGTATTTCTTTTTATACATAGTGAACCAAAATTATGTGCCCATTGCTGTACTCTGCTTGTAACAATGCCCTTTTTAGAATGAGCCGTTAGCTATGGGAGGTGGTGTATTCCAAAATGAGTCGAGGTTAGCATAACAATGGCGGTTAGACTGAATGTGTGTACACACTAAAAACCTGCTATGGTTTTGTATAGGATATCGCTCGCTTTCCGAGTGCTGGGATCTAATAATATCAAGGGCGTGCAGCGCCCGAGCCATTGTTGGATTCCAGCATGAGGAAAGAGGGCGACATCCTTCTTTTCACCCGTTTCGAAGGTATCAGTTCGACGTAGATTGTTGAGCGCAAGTGAGCGCGAGTGGAATACATTGTTGCGTTTAGCCAGAAGAAAGTTTCTGTAGAATATTCCTTAAGACGCAATGCTACAAACAACGAAAAGAGCAACGTTTAATTTTGAAAGCGGTTGCAATGTTGTAATGAATACAAATTCCTGAACGATTTTTTTTTACGTTTCAGGTGGAGTTGGTTTCAAAAATTGTTCTATTTAATTGATTATAATCGGTTGCAATGTTGTGAGTAACGCGAATTGTTGAACGTTTTTTTTTTATTTGTCTCAGGTAAATTTATTACATTTGTTTGTTTTCTTCCACTTTTCATTTAACACACGGAGGCTGGGATCCACGTGGAGTGCTGGGATCCAGGATCCTGCCCTCAACCATGGTTCCCAGCACTCCTCGTCCTCGTTCATTGTTGCGATCTTGTCGTGCTGTATTGTTATAAGAGGACTGAGAGCTTCAAAACTGGTGAGAAGCTTGGGAGTACACCACCTCCCATAGCCAAAAAAAAAGGGGCATTGTTGCTTTCAAACAAAGAGTTCAGCAATGGGTACATAATTTTAGTTTACCCAGTAGATTTAGCACTTCATGAAGCTGGTGTTGATAGCTTATCTTTGTGCAGTTCTAAATCTCTCTGACGAAAAGAAACTCACGGAAAGCAGGCTTTAATGATGACTGTGTGCTTCATTAATGGTGTATTTATCTTGTATTAATGTAGTGTTAATGGTAATTACGTTTGCTTTTAGGATTTTGACAGATCCCGTGCATTCCTTTTCTTAAATGAAATCAAACGAAGGTAAATCTTCTTTAGTATTATTGCTTTAACGTCGAGTTAAGTCAGCTAAATGTGAACCTTTGCATTATAATTTTTTCTTTGTAGGTTTCAAACGGCATATGGCGAGCGTGCGAAAACGGCACTTCCTTTTGCGATGAACAGCGAGTTCTCGCGGATTTTGGCTGCTCAAATGGTAAGTTTTAGCGTATCCTGCATGTTTTGCTTCAGACCGTTAAAAGTTAATTAAGCAGCCCTCAAGAGTGCCCGCGTGGTTTCTGCTTAGTTCTTGTACATTTTTTAAAGTCAATGTCCCAAAAAAAATTTCCAGTCGTGCGTCACTGCTCACCAATTACTTCCTGGATCCGATATGACCCTATCGGAGCTTTATTCACAAGATTGCCGTGAAATAAATCTTGAGCTGTTCAGAGGAATGTTGCGGCTGAAAACTTTGATCTGAAGAAATTTTATCTGATGTGAAACATTTGCGGTCTGTATGCAGCTAAATCTGGAACTAGGGGAAAAAACGAAACTTGCAGCGCCAATGCCCATAAAAATAACATAAATATTGTACTCTACAATAGATGTGAGGCTACCAGAATTTTTTGGTTTTAGTAAAAAAAAAAAAAAAACAGCCGTTGCATGCAGCTGAAAAATCTTGGAATGAAAATTAAAAGCCACATGCTTGCAGCAGTTTTTTTTTTTGCAGACTTTTAGCGCCCGTATTAAAACAGTCTTTGCTTACAAACTTTGAGCCTCGTATCTCTGTCTCATAGATGTGAAAGGGAAATGTGAGGGGGTAATCACGTTTGAGACATCTGCAATACGAGATTTCCCACCCTAGCTTATGTTGCAGGGCAAATTCTTCTTACCAGTGCATTCCTATGAAGTACAATTGTACGAAGAAATTTTATTTGTAGCTGATATTAGGTAATAATTTGAGCGAAGCTTCAACTCTCTAACTTGTTATGAACTGCTGTATGCCTTTGTAGCAAGTTCATAACAGTCGGATTTTGATTTTTGGATGTTCAGTTTAGCCTAAGTAGGAAAGACCTACTAAAGTTTTTTTTTTCCGTGTGCGGCAACTAAGTAAGGAAAGTAATGGTTAAGTTTAAACTCGTTACATAATTTATTTTGCCACGGAACCGACAATATACATATGTATTGCAGAAGGTGGATATCTTCATAATAAATTGCAGAATTCATGTTTTGGATCCGCTGCGTACACTCCTTGATGATGACGTATGAACGCTGGCTGCGCCAGTTAGGCTGGTACTGTCTTGTTTGTTATTGAAGAGTTAGACTTAGTTAGTCTTAGTTTTCAGTGCTTTGTATGAGGCTTTTCCAGTAAACTCGATCTTGTAGTGGGGGTTTTGCTGTTCATGTCACGTCACTATTGTTCAGTCAGTTTCTGGTTACCATTGGATTGTTCGTACAAACAGAATGAGAAACTATTTTGTTGAGCATTGTGTTGTCGTATAATTATTGTGGTTGCCTGGGAGTTTGTAAGCCATGGAAACTTCCTCAGGGCAACAGCAGTGGATCTCTGCCACTGTCTGTGACACCAAAAGTCGGTAAAAAAAATTAAATTTGTATACAGGATGTTGATTGGTTTTATTGAGTAACATTTCAATTGATTTGATTCTTTATCATTTAAAGACTATTTTAATGGTGTATTAGAACTTCAAAACTGGTAAAAACTGACAAACTTGTGGAAATTTGGCCAAAATTAGTCCACTGTGGTCTTTTACTGTCTGCGACAATTCTGCTACAAGGCTTCAGGGATCTCTTAAATTTTTCAAAAGGGAGGTTCAAATATTTTTACAGTGAGTGGACCCCCCAGCGGACAATTCTGGTAAGTTTTTTGGGATGGCCCGTGTTTTAGAGCATTTACTGGCCCTCCTAAACTCACTTAAAATTACCTGCCTCCCAAACTCTGCTAAAATCACTTCATAAACTCTTCAAGTCAACTCTCAACCTCATACGATTTACCTTTTCATTTAATATTAATATTAGTTCCAGACCATTTTATATATGGAAATAAGGTTTTGCATTAATTGTCTGACCTTGCACTCAGAATTGTTATCTTTCCTATTTCCACAGAAGCATTTCTCTGAAGCACGAGACGTCGACACTGTGTCGCGAGTGCAGGGAGAGCTCGATGAACTGAAGGATGTCATGGTTAAAAATATTGGTAAGTGTGTGGCTCTCCAACCTTTTGTGTCCGCCATGGTTCAAACTGACACACTGCAATTATTTTTTTTAAACATGCCGCGCATATATGGCAGTTTTGAACAACAGTAATAGTAATGGACTATGCCAACACCTGCATAGTTTTCCTTAATCTTTTGCGCTATTCATTGACGCTCTTTAGCCGCATCTGCTTCGTTTTTTTTCTTTTTTTCTCTGGGTTTTTGTCACCTTGATCCCTTTTCCTATTTTTCTGCCGGTTATTTGTCTGTAGCTGTTCAGTTGTACGTATTGTTGGACCAATAAGGATAGATTTGTCAAAGTATATGTGCAAATAACCAATGTGTTATTGGTCCCTTCCCCTCGCATCCTTTCTTCCTTCCATACTTTTGTGTGGAAGTACTCATTGAAAACTTGGTTGTTACACCACACTTTATCAAATCTTATACTGTACTGTATAATAGTCCCCCCCTTTAAATTATGGATGTGTAGTTAACCGAAAAGACTGCCAAGACCTGAAGCCAAGAGTAAATTGGTAAAAGCTAAGAAATAAAGTATTTACTGCAGTAGTTTAACAAGCACAAACCGGACTGGTTTCAGCCCGCTATGAAGCAGAAACTAATTCTGAAAGTTGGATGTTCTAAACGTTTTAAGTACTACAATCGAGTTGTTTTACTGGGCTCTGAGGAACTTATAAAGTAAAGCTCCCCTCCTCCCGACCCCCGCAATTACAAGGTTTTGAAGCCGTCAGCATCTACCTGTTGTAGTTTCTTCAATAAACTTTGTAGAAAAGCCTTGTCTTTGTAATGTCTTTCAGATACTGGTTGTGGTAGGGGTGTGGGCATACGAGCAAACTGTGCATTCATCATACCTATTGTGCGTAACACGACACAATGATAGGTGTAAGACCATAAGTTTTTTTATGGATTGTTTCTAACACACTTGCGGTAAAAACGAGTCAATTTTGAAGGGGAGGGAGGGGTTGCATGGAAAATTCGATAGTCATATTTTTATTTGCCTCTTCTGTCACCCCTCTGCCACCATAAATAAAATAATTACCTACCCCTTAGTTTAATTTGCGGACACCATTCTGAACTTCAATTTTTTTTACAAATCAGAAACACAATTATTGCCGTTGCTCACTATTACAATGGAAATTTTTTTTATCTAAAAAATTAATGCGTGTTGGATTAAGAATAAACCAGCATAACATCAGTGTTTATCACCATTGGTCCGGAAAACAAGGTTCCATGGTATAATACCTAGCATGTTCCATTTGCTTGAGCCCGCATGTTATTCAAGTTTGGTAGGACCTGGTATTCACGAACAATCACAAGGAAAGGTGTACGCCATTTACCAAAATGTTCCTTGATTGGCACTAAACCAAGGTGCACATTTTTGGTGGGTTTCTTGTTCGAAAATCTCCCAACTTGCAGGCATTTCAAGGGTTGTACACCTTTAGACTTGGAGAAACGGAGAGCTGTTTGGAATTTTCCGCTCGTGATTGTGCTTCCAGTTGGTGAGGAATGGTGGGATGCTGAGGACAGTGGCTCCATCTGAGAGAGAGAGGTGGGAGTAATGCTTTCCACTTGTTCCAGTTTCTGGGTCAACTCTGGTATAATAATCTTATTGACATCACGATGTGTTCATAAGTGTTGTCCTAGAATTTTGGAAATGATGGATGAAGATGCTCTCCAAAATACGAAGATAGTGATTTCGTGATTTTTGGAGAGGTGGTGAGCAGCACTTAAGATTACCATTCCGTTTCCGCATAGCCTTCATGTGTTTCCGTTCTCTGGTGCAAATTCAACGTTTGGTTTCGCCCACATGGATGGCGTCGCAGTTCGAGCACGGGAGAGCATATACCGCTGCCGTGGTCTGTGGGAGACTACAGAGCACCTCGGGGTCTTCTGAAGGAGGAGTAGGGGGTCACAGTGGTGAGTGATTGTGACTGGGCATTGTGACATTTTGGTAAATAGTGACACCTTTCCTTGTTATTTCTGAATTACCAAGTAGAAAAAACATTGAGCTTTTGGCCTATCGTATTATCGAACAAATCGATTAAATTGAAGCTGGAAACGAGATAAAAACTTCCGTTGGCGTGTTGGTAATAATGTCTAGGAAACATAGGCTAGTAAACTTTAACTGGTAGTCGTCATTACTTACGGAGGAAAAATACGCAAGATTCCAGAAAGGCAAGAAGATTTACTATTCTTGGCGAATTTTCGATACTCAATTCTGCCGTGGATTGAAAAACCTAGCCGACTATCTTCCTCAGGCTCGCAATAAAAACTCCAAACACTAACATTTATTTACAGTCCTTTCATTTCGAAATAGGCGCTAACTGGCCGGTTAGCACCAATTTCGAAACGAAAGGACTGTAAATAAGTGTTAGTGTTAGGTTTTTCCAACCACAGCAGAATTGACTATCGAAAATTCGCCAAGAATAGCAAATCTTCTTGCCTTTCTGGAATCTTGTGTATTTTTCCTCCGTAAGTAATGACGTCTGCTACGTTCCAGAGTATGCATTTTGACATTTTTAACTGGTTGCTTTTTTTCCTTCCCAAGATCACATTGCTTCCAGAGGTGAAAGACTGGAACTGCTAGTGAGTAAAACGGAAAACTTGGCTGCAGATGTGAGTATTTCAGTAATTTGTTAGATTTTTGTGTCTGTTCTGTTTTGTGTTAATGAGAAAATACCGGAAATCGGTGTTTACTGTGGCTTGAGTAAGACATTGCAATTCAAAGTTCACACTTCACCACTAATAAATGAAGAATGATAAACTCTGTCCACTTGAATTTTTGGTGGAATAATGCAGCGTCCACCTTCATCAGAAGTCCACGCAAAAAAACGAAGTACTAAACGAGGTTTACATTGCTTCAGGCTGTGTCGGAATCAGTATTTGAATTCAAACTTGCCGCATTTTCCGTTGGACCACTGATCTTTATCGCGCGCTCAAACTCTGATTTCCTTTGCCTCCTGAGATTTTTGGCGAGCTCTGGTCTCACTAGTCGGTTGATGTTCGGGTTGGATGGATGTGCATCAGCAGAGTCAAAAGCATGTGCTGCAACAATCACCTGCAGACCCAAGGTGCTTCAGCCAAAAGAATGTCGTATACTGCCTGCCATGTAGGGACTGCAATTTGGTTTACATTGGAGAGACCGAAAACTCCAGACGAGAATCCATGAACACCAAGGAAAAGTGTGAACATCAGACCCGCTCAATGGAATTTCCGTGCACCAACGAAAAGAAAATCGCCAGATAGCGTGGGAACTCGCCTCTGTCTTGCTAAAATTCAATACCCCAAACGACACCCACCTTCGTGGGTTGGAATCCCTTGCCATCCAACAATTTCGGAAGCATGGTGCAGAACTCGTGAACATTAACTTTCAAGCAGACGAAAATAACGAGGATGTAACCTGAGAACTCATTTTTCTTAACCAAGCCTGATGAAGATTGTTGATAAACAATTGAAATTTGCAAGATACGGACAGTACAGTATCCTGTTTTTGAAAGTGTGCGTGACGAGTAATTTCCGTGTTCAAGATATTTCTATGGAGTTTCAAAGTAATTCCAGTAAGCCTAATGGTTTATTTTGTGAGTCTTCTTTAGGCGTCCTGTGGTTGTGTTTTTGTTTTGCTGGATTTCATCTGCTTTGTCACGATTTGAAAATCGAAGTGGTGGAGGCATCAAGTCGAATCTCATTTGGAGACACAGCGAGGCATCTCACAAATTACATGCAGACGTAATGTGAGAATAAAAGAAGACTCCAGTTTTGAAGATTAAAAAAAAACACAGAATGGTGTGTACAGTGTGCCATATCATGGAGATTGTGATGTTTACGTCGGCGAGACGATAAATACTGTAAGGCAGGCAACATATGGCTGACACTAGGAGCAGAAAGGAAGAAAACTGCATTGCAGTACACCACATGAACGCTGGAAACAATATTGCATGGGCGGTGTGGGGAAGAGACATGCTCCCTCATTGGCTCAAACTGCTACTAGGATAAACATCTTGGCTGATATGGAATCATTGGCCATCCAGGCTCATAAAAAAGTGACAGAGCCCTAATGAACATTCGGGCACCCTGGAATCCAGTTTCTGATGCGTGACAAGCTTAAGGTCAGCCTTCTGGGAAGTTGGGATGAGCGTGCTGACAAATGTAGAGGGCTACAAGTGCGACAATATTCAAATCCTGCCAACAGAGAACGAAAACACTATCACAGGCCGCCTGAAGAAGACTAGGAAATGGGACTACAACAATAATGTCGTAGTCGTGTCTCTACGTTTCATCTTTCTAGTGTCTGAAGTTGATTTTCTGAAATTCCGATTCTTTCAATGTGGATTTTTTTTTTTATTTGTAATCCATGTCTATGGCACAAAACTAAAATGCCATAACTTTTGAGTGACAATTTTTCACTTCGCGGTTTTCAATTAAAATACAACTTTCGGTCACTTTTGTTTGCTTCTACTTAGGGTTGTAAAAAAGCGGTTAATTCACTAAACGTTTTTCGTTTACGATTAAGAAACGGTTACCGTTAAACGGTTTTTCCTAGAAGTTTTTTGTGGGGGGAGGGGGGGGCTTTTTTTTTTAATTAAACGCTCCAATCGGGCAAGTGCTCGCATCGTGAGGATAGCATGAATCGACATCCAGGATGGTGGACGAAGAATAGGTCACTGCCGATCGTTAATTTTTTTTAATTAACCCTTTTGGATCCGAATTTTCGCTTAAAACCGTGTCTAAAACGACCAACGAACAATATGTCGTTTGCTCAGTTCAAGGCACAGTTACAAAAAAAAAAATGTCCAATTGCGTCCAACGGAGGTGTAATTCTGAAGTAATTCTGAGTGTTTTGGAACGTACATTTTCACATTTTCGGTTTATTTCATTCAATACTATCTTTAAATTAACTTAATTGGTGATTTTGTTGGTAGTGTAGTCAAAATTAACGTTAAAATGGCTTTTGTTTGCTGAAAATAAGTCTAGGTTCGTTCAAGCTGTCGTAACTCAACAACGCAATGCACGCCGCTATCTTGGTCGGGTCGGTCGGGTTAGAAGCTTTGAATTCCGATTCTCGTTTGCACGCCTGCTTTGAATGACGTCACCAACTTCGGAGTCACTGCCTCTATTCCTCGAATAAACTTCTCCGTTTCAACGACCTTTTTGAAACGATTCAGTATTGCGAGCTACGATTGGTTCGTTCTTGCCACGTGACCACTGATCGTGATTAGGCCAGTCTTAAGTGACGTCACTCGAAGCGGGTCAAGGTCGCAGCCATGGGATGCTAGTACGCACGCTTCTCTTGCGGACAGCCGGCTCAGGATCGCGATGACGGCCGAAAATGGATCGCATTCGACGATCGCGAATGCCACTTAAATAAAACAACTTTAAACTACTTGCACAGTATTGAAAACATAAAAAAAAATGTTGGTAGGAGAAACCGATACTGCAATGGAAGAATAACCAGTGGATGTTATCATTTCAAGGTCTCCTGGGTAGTGCAAGTTGAACATTTTCGTAAACGCATTTACGTTGTCGAAATTTGTTTTTAATTGTGAAAAAGTAATACGATGGTCCCTACTCCCTACTAGTATATTTTTGTACAATAACTTGCAATATAATTATGACGTCTGAAATATTTTATACCCATAGACCGCATAATTATTTTACTAAGATTTATTTTATTGAGGCATGCAACAAGTTTAAGGGTTAAAGCTGCCTAAATTGCGGTTTTTATTAAACGCAAATAGCTAAACGTTTAAACGGTCAACATACGGTTAACCGTTTAACCGTTTGAACGGAACAACCCTACTTCTACTGCATGGATTTACTAAACTTCGACTTTTTAGCAAGATAAGAGTTTGAAATATACAGGTTGGTATTATCTTTCAGGTACACCAGTTTATTCAGAAGCTATCAGAAGCTAAAGCGCGTTATTTTTTCTGGTGCTTGCGTAGCTAATTAGGATACCTTGTTGCGTTCAGAAAAATATGAAAAGGCCAAAACTTTACTGCAAAAAGTGTGGAAAGTGCAAAGTGTACCTGAAGCAAAAACCATGCATTGTATTGTACAACTAAGTTCTTACTTGGATGTAACTGGGGAATATGGGGATTGGATTTTTGTGATCTACTGATTTAGCACCTTATGAATTCGCTAAACTACAAGCCGACATCATTGTGAGACCAATGAACCCTTAAGCGGCTTGATGCTTTTGAATAGTGTTTTAGTGCTCCTTGAACTTAGCATTACCATCCTGTTCTAAACCGTGCTTTCAACTGAAGGCAGAAGTGCCTGCAATACATCCTAGTGACTTATGTATTCGATTCGCTTTTGTCTTAGGCATCCGGGCTGTAAAAATCTTCAAGCGTGCGTGTTTCACTTAGCTGGTGTTGTATCCGTAAAATCTTAAATCGTGCTAGCTTCTCTGTGGGCTTGGACTTACCTTACTGTGGACTTACCTTACTGTGGACTTACCTTACTGTGGACTTATCTTCTTTCTTCATCACTGGATAAATTAAATATAACCTCGCAAGAGGATTGATAAGCCTCCATTGCTACGCCGTATCATTAGCCACACGTGCAAAGGCAGCAAGACAACAACAGTCAGTGTATTGTATGGTAACAACGAGTAAAGAACAAAAGCAGTAGAGAAATAGGTTTTGGACCAGGGGGCTTAGTCTCGACTTGATCGTTTTCATATCGCATGCGGTTTTATCAAAAGTCACGTGCGATAGAATGGGCGTGCCATGATTTTGGCGCGTTTTTTGGTAAAACCACATGCGATTTGAAGAGCGCAACTCGAGACTAGGGCCCCAGTTTTCCTCACGGTTAGTTCAACAGTGTCTTTGCACTCCATATCTGCCATTGTTAGATCTCGGCACCAAGGAAGCAGACCAGAACTTATATATTTTCTGCATAATTTTGGGGGAGTCGGTTCTCAGCCCAGTGATTTCGTTACTTAAGATGGTTGGGTGCGGGATTCGATTTGATGGCCACTTGGTTTGGTTGGTGGGACACGAACCACTGTATTTCGTTGCCATTAACTGATCCTATTTTTGTTTACATCCTATAATTAATTGATGTCTTCTGTCATTTCTATTTCAGTCGCTCGAGTTTAGAGTAAAGAGTAGAAGCCTGGCAAGATCAATTTTCTGGAAGAATATTAAACTAACGATCATCATTACAGTTGTGGTTATCGTAAGTACACATTTTGCATTGCTGTTTTCTTTTTACATGTATAATTGTGATTAAGAAGGTAAGTAGCATTGTAGCTGACCTTGCAAACAAAATCAACTTGAACTTTGACAAAGACAATGTGGCAAATTACACCTGACCTAATACACCAACTCGCTGCACAGTGGAAACCATTTCTGACCCCACCTTAGGAAGGGGATGGCTCCTTTTAGAGCTAGTCCCACTAAGATGCGTGCACGATTCAAATTTTATTTGTTGTCGTTTGTTTGTGGCAATTGCTTGTGAAAGCTCTGGGCTAGGCCTGAAGAAGGTGGCAGTCGTAGGCCACTAAAAATTCGCCAGTAATAGACTGTTATTCGTTAATTTTGGTATTGCGTGAACTGTCAGTGAAACTATGTAATCTTGCCTTCAAAATTAAAAAGCCTGACTATGGCCATGAAAAAATTTTTTTTTGCTTTTCTGGCCTTTATTTAATTTACCAAAGTTGAAAGTACGTAAACACATTATACTGCGAGTGTTCGGAAAATCGAAGCACCAAAATAAATACGCACAATCTCACAACGAGAAGAAAATCTGTCCATTTTCCGCAAATTTTCGACAGTCTGTCTGGAGGATGATGATGTACGTCTCCCAACTGTCTTCGTCAGGCTCTATTTTGAGGTTTTACTGCTGCTTTGAATCACATCAGTTAGTGTGTTTACCTTTGAACCGCGCGGCGGCCGTGGCCTTCGATGTTGGTTGGTTGGTCGGTCGGTGACCGTGGCACGGCCGCTGCGCGGTTCAAAGGTAAACAAACGGGCTGATGTGATTCAAAGCAGCAGCAGAACCTCAAAATAGAGCCTGACGAAGACAGTTTGCGAGACATATTTCATTATCCTCCAGGCAAACTGTCGAAAGTTTGCGGAACATTGACAGATTTTCTTCCCGTCGTGAGATTGTGCGTATTTATTTTGGTGCTTTGATTTACCAAAGTTGTGTGGTGACCAGGCTTTGTGTTCTTACTAAGGCTGTACCGAACGAGAATTTTTCAGCCGAACCGAACCGAACCGAACAGACCTTAACCCTTTAAGGACAGGTGCGCTCGAATGCGCCCGCTGTATAATCATTGTTTACAGCTCTTCTACAAGTCATATCGAAAACTTCCAGCCAATTACAGTAAAATTAAAACTGGGATATGAAAGCCAGATCATTAAGGATAAAAATGACAGGTTTCATTCCCTTACCTCAATCGGGTGAGAAGCTGCGATTTTTTTTTTTCTACAAGTCATATATAAGCCCTTAGCGCACACGCAGTCCTTAAAAGGGTTAAATAAGCCGAACACCGAACACTTCTGAACCGAACAAAAATGTACCAAACCAATCTATCTTAAACTAAAGTAAAAAGAACTTAGTTCACAAAGAGTCATCAAAGCACAAGTTTCTTAACAAATGTAGGCATTTTCACACTCCCTGTAAGTCAATAGATGTTGAAACTCTTTTAAACATAATAAATCTCCACTACTTTTACATTTTCATTTATAACTTCTGAACCGTTAGAGCTAGGAACGTATAGTTTGGGCCAACAGAAAGCTGGCGAAAAACCTTCAAATTGGTGTATTCAAACATCAAAATCCGTCGATTAGAAGTGAAAATATGTTTGGTTTGGTATTTTGCATTTGAAAGGCCGAACACCACACCGAACCGAACCGAACACCCTCTGTTCGGCCATGTTCGGTTCGGTACACCCTTGGTTCTTACACACCGGTAAGCGGCGATTACTAAGACTTAATGACATATTGGAAGAAAAACTTAAAACAAAACGTCACAAATGAAGAACGTCACTAGTGCTCATGAATTTGTTAGTGGTAAATGTTTTGTGAAAGATGTATTGATACAAACGACTGTTTCAGCCATCTTCATCAGAAGCATGGGGACACTACAACGGCAAGAAAAACCCTGCCCACCTGCCCTGCGAAAGATTGATGATTAACTGGTAGAACCAGATCTCACCTCCGCCCTAAAACACCTGCAAGAGAAACAACTAAGCTACGACATACAGATCAGTGGTGTTCAATTCGACGCGGCTGATTAGAATAGTACACATTCCAATTGATGTAATTTTTTTGCTGTTGTAGTGTGCCCGTGCTTGTGATGAAGCTGATCTGAACACTAGTTTGTATTGATACATCTTTTGCAAAACTTTTGACTTTTGTGTTTTCAGTTTTACTCCAAGGAAGGCTTTGTATTTTTATTTCATGATTCAAAAAATTCTTTTTGTAATATTTTGGTGGCCAGGTTTCGGTTACCAATTCTTTGTAAGCTATTTACAGATGGAAAATAAATTACATTAAGACCACACAAAATTGGGTTTTGGGAAATTTTAAGTACACTACAAATATGGGAATAAATTGATTAACATGGAAACAATTCATTCTTTGTCACGAAATATACATGAATTGCTGAAAATTGGAAATAAGCCATCAGTGAAAATCGCACCAGAACAATAGGGATGCACCGAATACAAACTTTGCCGAATACCGAATATACAACCGAATACTCAACTTGCTGAATAGCGAGTATACAACCGAATAAGTGGTCATCGTGGCTGAGCAGTGAGAGAGCTCAGCCTGGTTGCTGGAGGTCTGCGGATCTGGTCGAACCCCTGGAAAGGGGATCTTTGCAAAGTCCCCGGCTGGACTGCCGGCCAGGGTAGCGTGAAAGGCTACCATGCTCCCTCAGCGGCTATGGGATGTATTCTGGCTAATTCTGGGCAATCTTTCGGCCTCGACGATGATCGGAGGTTTCCCGGGTCGAATTCCTGGGCTGGCACCTCCCTTTACCATATTTCTTCTTCTCTAAAAAATAAATCTGGTAATGTTCAAAATTGAGCCATGCAAGCACTAATTGCTTCGGCTGACATAAGGCTCGTCAAAATTGTTATATTAAAAAAAAAACTACCAAATACCGAATATTCGGCACCAAACAATTTACATATTGTGCCGAATACCGAATTATTCGGTTCTGTGCCGAATAATGGCCGAATACCGAATTATTCATCCGAATAACTAACCAAATACCTGTAATTTAAACATAATTGATCGTTTTTCCTTCTTTTAGAAATGTCAGAAGACCATTCCTCACATTCCAAAAACTAAATGCTTAACTAAACGTTCTTGCATTAACACAATTGCATAAATATATACTAAAAATATTCAGCAGAGTACCAACAAATCTTGCCACTATTCGGCCAAAATCGGTATTCAGCCGAATACCGAGTACTTGAATTTTTGGCCGAATAGGCCGCATACGGAATAATTACCGAATATTAGGTGCATTCCTACAGAACAGCTTAGTACAGTTTGCCATCTTCATGCACTTACGTTTCATTCAAGTGACGTGACGTAGATTCGAACCGGCAAACCAGTCCATCACTGCTATACCGTTACGCACTTGACCAATTGTCCACTGGCCTGAAAAGCATACACCCAATTTTAGCCATCAGTGGTGTGTGCGATTTTCGTCGATGGCTTAATTCCAATGTCCTTTATATTCTTTTTTTTTAATCGGCTTTGGGACGATTTGTATTTTTTTTGCAAAACTGTGGATAATTTACACATTGACTTAAATGTGGCACCATTTATTGGCAATTCTTGACATTCATTGACATACCAATAAAATGTAACGGAATGTCCTAATGGATCATTTTTGGGCAAAATTATCAATCAATCGACCCACACAGTCAATTAAGCAGCAACTTAAGTTATTATCCTAACAAGTTAAAAAAAAAAAATTTGCCAACACCCAATACTCAAACTCGGCTCGACTCTAATTAAAATTATTTTACTCGCACACCCCAACTGTGTATAGGTTATGATATATTGTCTGAGAACAAAGAACTTTTACCTCGTAACTGCAAGGCTAGTAACACTGTTTAAAAAAAAAAAAAAAAAAAAAACAGAAAAATTGGTTGGGGGAGGGTGGGAAAAATATACCGAAACCGTGATTTTGTGGGGATGTGAAACCGGAACCGACATCAAGAAATGAAACGGATCCGTGCCCAGTGTCTCAGTGATGGACCAATAGAAAGTTGGTGAACAACGGTGAATACCTTTTTAAGTGGTATATTGAAACATTATAATCTATCCAGTAAAAGTTAAACTATGTTTGACTTTGTATATTCGTTCCAGAGTACAAAATAAAGTGTGTGATACTCTTCTTGTTTCCAAGAATTGTTTATACGCAGTATTGGTCGATCGCTACCCCTTACACCAGAATAGCACAAACATTGCCGTGAAGAGGCTCCTGGAAAGTTCTTGGATGTCCATTGTTCCCAGGCACATTTCTGACGCGAGTTACCAATAGTTAGTCTTTTTGTCCCCTTGTGTTGGGCTTCCTTAATTAGCACTAATGGGGTTATGGTTTGATTTGCAAAATCGTGTGGTGCTTTTCGTAAATGCACGATGTTCCAATGTATGCAAAGATTTACGTTATGCTTACAGCGACTTCATTTTCTTTTACAGGTCATTGTCTATTTCATCGTGTCAGCGGCATGTGGAGGATTAAACTGGAGTGGTTGTGTTGGCAAATGAGACGTGTAGACGTGCAATATATTACCAACCTGCTTGTTAAGAATAGGTATCAACATTGAACAGTTTACCAATTCTTGTTGCAAGGAGATGCACCTCACGTTCGTCTAAAGAAGGTCTGCAGCTTAAAGGAACTGACTATAGTTGCAAATTAAGACTGCTGCGAATAGCGCATGTACAGTGAAAGCTGCCCGTCGCTCACCATTGACATTTCTGCAGTTAATCACAACGATGACGCAGCTTTGATTGCAGAAAGTGACTGAAATAATAAGATTGCTTTAATAAGATGAATGTTCAGTTGATGTGTGTGCTCCTGTGAACGTGTCGAAGGTTGCCTTATAGGGTTACGTTGCTGTGTGTATAATATATGGGGGAATTTTGCAATGCTAAATTACAGGTTTATTGGAGGCAAAGGAGCCATTCGATACCGTGGTGCGCTGCCCCCACGTTAAATTCCACTAAGACGTCTTGTCGTATGAATCTATGATGTAATCCAGTACTTTGCTTCAAGGCTGCAGCTGTTTGAAACTACAAAAAAAAATTGGAAAGTTATTAAATTAGAATTGATAGGGATTGGACTGACCTACAGCTCTACAATTGCCAACTCCTCGGGCTAGCCCATTAACTGGGATATCACGTTAAACTACAGTGAAATTGTGTAGAGATTTTATTCTCCTTAAAATCGGCTTCAGGACGATATGCCATGAAATATAATAAATGCGAGATCAAATCTTTAGCTTCTCTTGTTCTTGCTTGTAAGGTGAATGATATCTAACTCGAGAGTGGCACCGTTTGTGATAAGATTTACTGAGTGGGGAAAAACATTACTGTTAACAAAACTTTGAAAGTTAATGCTTGTTGACTGCAAAAGGTGTGTGTTAAGGAGGAAGGAAAGGGATCAGTAGCCGCTTACATTGAAGACTGCATGATCAAGGAGTGTGTTAAATTTGTTCAGGCTGATAATTCTTGAATTTCAGGTTTTAAAGGGTTCCAATTGGTATCGAGTCTTAATGCTCGATTTTGTCCTTATGCATGCTGCGGCATATAATGTGCTGGTGGTAGTGTCTTGAAAGGGTGTGCTCGTTGCCAGTTAGAAACAGTTTAAAAGTCTCGGTAATAATATCACCACGTGTTCTTCATTTTGAAAGGGAGGTTGAATCCCAATTTCGTACAACGATCTTCGTAACATGTTCTAGAAATGGGGCAGTCTCTCCGTGGCTTTTGCCTTTCTCGATAAGGGTGCCTTCTTTCTGGAGCCAGGAAAGCCAATGCCATATTGGCGTACTCCACTCGTTCATGAAATTGGCCACTTATTTTTCGAACGGTTGTTAATACTGTATTAACTAAATATGATAGGTTTCACTTACCTCAAAAACACTTAACTTTGGTTTTGGCTTATTTCGCCTAAATAAGGTTCAGACATACCAGTACTATCAGCTTACGTGTTCATCCTCGCATTCATTTTGAAGATAGTTCGATCAAGACTTTTTTTTGTTTTGCTCAGCTTTGTGAGAGTTAATCTTTCGGTTAATTTTTTTTCATTTTGATTTGCATGACACCTAAGTCTGGCTAACACTGCCTTGATGTAGTACCTCTGGATAATGTTGTTACCTACTACTTGGTGGTTTGACTCCACGGAGATATCCACGGAGATAACTACCTGTACGCAGGTATGATGGTTTGGTGCACCTCCCCATGTATTACTTTTAACCTGTTTTTTTTTTTAGCATGGTTCCTAGCCCACCCATTATTTCTAATACTCTTAACCTATAGCAGAGTTTGTCCTGTTGGTGATTTTGAAGAGGATAACATTGCTAAACTTTTGGATTTGTAGCTCAAATGTTTAAAACGCAATGGTAACCGATTCTTAAAATTTAAAGAAAGCTGTGGAAATTTTGGATATGCCAATGATTATTTTCCCCTTCACTTTGGTTTGAACGGTTACACCACAAGACAAATAATGAATTTAACCCGTTAAAGCAGTATCCATTGCCTCACTCTGCCCGACGTCAACCAAGCGTCATTGTTTTTCGGAAGTAGCTTGTGAGTCATTCATTCATTATTATGAAGGCATCCGTTTCTGCGATTCCGTGGTTCAGCGATTTTTCGCAGAAACATGAGCTGCAAATTTTCTAAAACTTTGCAGTATGATGCTGATTTTGGACAACAGTCTGCTCTTACCTTTTCCTGCAACATGCATGGCAAAAAACGAACAAAAAAAAATGTTAACAAACACTTTGAAGCACAAGAATTTACATTATTTGTTGCAGAAAATAAGTATCATGTCCACGAATTGTTATTTTGCGGCAGCAGAAACCTAGACTCCCTGATTATCATGGAAGCACTAATTTCTTGATTTCCATACTTTTGCGTCACATCTTGTGAAAGTATATTTTCATATGAAAATAAAGGTGGGTTGGGGGTAAAGTTTAAAATGATTTGTTGTGAAGTTCATGAAGTAATTTGTTTGGCTTTGATTAAAGACACGATTATTTGCGGCCATCAGTACTGTTGGATTCCATGACAAAATATAGTTCGGCCAAAAAAAGCATTTATTTTGGTGCTCAGTTGGACTTTTCTGCGAAAAAAATTTTGCTTGTTCGTGCAGAATTTGTCTATCACTTAAATCACTGGAACTGACATAAAAGTATAACTGTATGTTAGGATCAACTTTCACTACCACTTGAACATAGAAAAGTGATGAAATTGACGCATACTCCAATAAATGTCGTGAAAAATGTTGACAAATACGATTTTTTCAAACCGTCCCACAATTAAAACGCCAAATTTAAGTTACAAGCATTACGTTTAATTCCACCATTTGTCTCTAGGTTCAATGATCAATGATGTACCAGTGACCTCACACTGATTGCCAAAATCTGTATAGATTGGTTGACGGAAAGTAAAAAAAAATTAACTATGTACCTACCCAAACTTACCACTAAAATCAAACTAGATTCATTTTTGAAATTTTTTTTAATGAGATCTTGGAAGGTTGGTCTATAACCTATAAAAAGATATCGTGTATCCTCACAAGGCCAGTCTTTAATGCAGACTGCTTGCTTCTGTTATAAAAAGATTATTTAAAATGTTTGTATCAGTTGTAGGAATTCAGTGGTTTTTGCAGCCATCCCTTTTGCCCAATGAACTACATAGCGTTTTCTGTGTTCGGGCGCAATTTGTAACTTGATTAGTGTACCAACGGGCCTCAAGTCTTTTGTCTTCCAAGTGAGTAACATGAAAGCGAGAAAAAATAGGGGTACACCAGTGTGTTGAAATGTCGATTCCATTGTCAGATTTTGATGTTTGAAAAGCACCGATTGTTATCCAATTCCGACATCTTCAGTCCACTGGTTTAGGAAAAAAAAGTGAAACTTAAATAAATATCGATGCAAACAAATTTCCATTGTATTTATTTTTCCTGTTTGTTAATTTTTGTATAAACACCTTCTTTTTTTGCAATTCCTACAATCCTTATGGATCGCCTAGTCGGCTGTTCACGGGTGACGCTCCCACAGTAGCTGTAATAGGACGACCTTCACTCACTTCGCTTGATGTCACGTAGTAACAGGCCAGAATGCGATTGGTCATGTGCCAGTGCCACAAACGACTAAACGCAACTCGCGTTCATAGCTTCCTAGTTGAACCAAGCGTTAGTTTCATCAAACAAGAGCAACTTCACTTTGATAGTAAGGTAACAAAAAGATAGTACTGAAAATAATTCAATTGGAAATGTACCTACATCGTAAAACAAGGAACATTGACGATGACGACGTACATTAATGGAAAAGAATGTTGCACGGAATGGTTGTTTGCACCTCACATACGGGCTTCAGCTGTTTCTTATTTTTGAAAAGTATTGTTTTTTTTCCATAATTTCACCAAAAATTGATCGATACTAATGTTCCAATATACAATTTTAGCAGTCTTTTCAAGAGTTTTCCAACGCTGCCAACTTAAAATGTAGTGTTTGGTCTCCAGTTACTTAACAAAAAAGACAGAAATCGATTCCAAAAACAAAAGACTTGCCCGGGGGACGAGGCTAGACGGATGGCCCCAGAAGATGGGTGCCCTGGCACCAACCCTGTTGCGCTGGTGACTCCAAGACGCACCTTTCGTAGCATTACGAGAGGTACGGAAAATCGATCAAAGTGTGCAAAGCTTGCATAAGAATACCACGTACAAGTTACTGGGCTCTTGTATGTTAAGAGAACGTTTGGTGTCCAATGAAAACAATGTTCCTTTGGCTAAAATGAATAATAAAAAGCCTGATAACCAAACTCTTTGTTTTGTGTGCATGTGGCTCTTAGTAGTTGTTGACTAGTGGTTAGTTCTTTTGGACTTGAAAAAGTCAAGGTCTTGTGAGGGTTTCATCTTGGATGTCATTCCATTAATTAATTTCAGCACGTCATGACAAGTTTACTTTACAGTGTGTGTAAAGGTACTGGAAACGGATGGCATGCGGGTTCCTATTGCGGTTCTACTATAATTGAGGTGGTGTTTAGACCTGGTTGTTTTAGAAAAGACTGCAGTTCCTAGTCGTACTGTGTTTACTATGTAAGGGTAACTTGATTTCACTATGTACTTAATTTTTCTTTAGTCAGATTAATTTCTGACATGTAATTCCGGCCACGCAAAGTTTAAGGAAATGTTTCACGGACACTGCTGCATTTTTTCCATGGGGGGGGGGGGGTCGGGTTTGGACAGATTGCATTAAATCATGTTTTGACCCCTGAAGACGATGCACAGAACAGTGGCAAAATGTTGAGCGATTACATCCTTACTAAGCTGAGTGAGTATTATTTTTATCATTTCTACAATGCAAGTTCCCCCAGCGAGATGCGTGTATTTTTGAAGTGACATGTTCAATACTGGAAGTTTTCATTGGTGCAGAAGCTAACTCAAGCGGACCACAAGCGGACTCAACCTCCACGTCAATCTAATCTTTTTCACTTGCTCTCGTAAATCTTCAGGGTAGAATTCCTGTGACAAACAAGCATCTGGTCTGCCACCTTTGATGAGAACCCAGTGGAGATCTCTCGTACGTTTATAGGTTTTTGTGTCTGGTCCTGCCTCTGTCAGCTCTACGAATCACGGAGCTGCTGGCCACACAGGGGCAAACAGGATGAACGCTCCTCTTGATATTCTTAACTTCTTCACTACCTTCTGGAGGAGGGTGAATGGGAGGAACGTATATTCTCAAATTCCGCCTACTGCCCATACTTGATGGACGAACGTCTGGAAAGGGCGATACAAAGCTCCGAAGCTGCGTATTGTGGAGATCAAGTCCACTATTGGTGTGCCCCACATCCGGAAGATTCCTTGGCACACAGTTGGGGCGAGCTTCCACTCCGTTGTCGGTGTGAGGTTCCGCTGGAAAAGTTCGTCAGCCTGGATGTTTATTCTCCCAGCAATGTGCCGTGGGGGAGGGGGGAGAGAGACTAATCTGGAACTGGATGCACATTGTGAAGAGTGCTGAAATTCTGTCTACTTGAACAACAGAGGAGGACGGGGGGGGGGGGGACGGTGGCGGTTCGACCGTCAGGCAAACCAAATCATCTTGTTAGCCAACCTCTTGGAGGTGAAAGTAACATCGCTTCACATCCCGGGAAAATGGTACGTTCTGGTGGTACAGCTGTCCAGACAAGGCAAAGTATCAACAACA
>JAHWFP010215020.1:0-13229 GCA_023313725.1 Lithobius niger
ACCCCTGAACCACTTGACCAATTAGAAAAGGCCTTATGAAAAGGGCAAATCTCCGTAGCAATAAATGTAAAATAGCTAAGAAATAGCTTTATTCACCGTATGGGAGAATTTATTTTCGTGATACAAGAAAAGCGTTACTAGTAGGTAAAAACACAAAGAGAGTAGCCATCAAGAGCTGGTGAAACAAAGAAATCACGACGTTTCGGTTCCAAGGTCGGAACCGTTTTCAGGTGAAGGGTTTAAAACATGTCAAACAACTTAAAAATAAAAATAAAAATTTCGTGATTTCGTTGTTTCACCAGCACTTGATGGCTACTCTGTCTGTGTTTTTAATAACTAAAGTGCTTTTTAACTTTTTGCTTTTTACCAGTAGGCAGTAGCCAGTAAGTAATTAGGTAAATATCAACGGTATTCACGTCGTTTTTTCAACAAGAAAACGGTAAACTCTCATTAACAGTGACTTTTATGCTGTCAGACGACCAAAGTTTCCCAATCAAACCAGTTTCAGCCTTTTCTGTCGCAATGTTATTAATCTTCAGATGGCTAAAAACAGCCAAACTACCTTAGCTGTAACGACACAACGTGCCTAGTGGCCGCCATGCTCATATACATATTTTTTCTCGATGTTATCGTAAATGTTGGCATGCTACACTTGATTTTGTTTTTTTTTTCACGAAAAGAGTGTAACTGGCCACCATTATAATATTAATTGCAATAAAATCAAGCAAGTAATTTGTAAGTGGTATTTGTTTTATTTATTTGTTTATTTAATGTGTCCCGCAAAAGCAATTTCTGTATAAACAAACACCCAACGTAGCACCCGAGGACTCTAGTGACCTCTAGACCAAAAACAAAATAAACGTGTCATCATGTCGCCAGCACTATGGTCTTCACTGCAGTTCTGGAATGGTTCGACGGGAGTTTGTTTATTTATATTCTCACCTTAGTTTGCGCCATTCGTGACATCGCTTCCAACGCTTCCTCAGCATGGACTTCGATCAGAACAGAGATTATCCCTGACTAATTGGCTCTGCCTCACGCATATTTACTATTTATATTTTACTTATTAGTAAGATATAAAACTTTGCTATTAATACGATTAATTGTATTTAAGCAAGCGTAGTATACTAACAAAATTCAAGGTTATTCTAGGAATTCAAGGTTGTGTACGAATTCTGGTTCTATGCGCTTCTATGTTATTCGTTCTGCCTGTAAATTTGTGTTCAACGTATTGCAAATAAATGCGGCCTGTTGTAAAGTCGATGTAGCAGCATCAGATGCATTCTCTAACACACACGCATTTGCCTACTGAACCTTCGTTACATGGAAAACAATTCCTTACGCAAACGGATCATTCCGCAGTGCAAACGTTGCCCAAGTTGAGCGCTGCGCTCCGTCATACGTTGTAACAGGACGTTAGAACGGTTCGATGTTCTCATTCTTAATTCAATTCTCTTCATATATTTGGCATTGCGTAGCACTGTCCGTCTAAAACTCTCAACATAAACCAAAGCCAAAGCCATGAATAAAAGGTTGCTTCAGCATATCTTCCTCAATCCTCCGATAACGTCAATCCACTAGATTTGCTGCACATCGCCATCTGTTGGAGCTTTTGAAACCTCATCAGTTTTACATATTCACCGCTTGGCCTCACTGGATGGAGCCACTTACCAAACCGCCAGAATTGCCTTCAGTACCTCAATAATTTAGTTAACGTTTCTGGGGATTGAGGCCTTTTATTAAGGAGGTTTTGCAATGACACATTGACGTGAAGCGAAGCAGTATGGGGAGCCAGAAGAATCAAAAGCAATAACCCACCAATCCTCAATCACATGCAGTATATTGCACTCACAGAGAGTCTGAAGTGTTACTGTTTAGGGCTTGGGAACCTACGAAACGCTTAAACCTTTCACTATATCCATTTGACGTCAATGGCCCGCTGTAAAGTACAACGTACCATCAATTTCAACTAGTCTGTTAAGGTTTAAAGGCGTATTTTCACCTTTTCAACTCCTTGATGCAGAACCATAGAATCGTCGAGGAATTTAAAGAAAATAACGGTAAATTAAAAATGGAACAACACCATTCGCAGCAGCTCCGCGGTTTTCATAGCTAAAGCGACATCACGTGGCCCACATCAGCCTATTGAATGACGGAGATTCCGAAACGCTGATGCTGTGTTTAGAATATGGGCAACGCTATAGAAATGGTGAACAGGCGCCTTTAATATCATCTTTGCACATAAACACGCTCAAGATTTTAAATAAGTGTCCAGACCTCATAAGAATATTCCAGAGGACTGGCTGGCCGACCGACAGGCAGCGTAACCCTCCCAGGATGCCATGCGAGAAGGGAAAAACCACCATTAAAAATGATAATGAAAAGCTGACAACAGCCTGGGATTCATAAACACGCCATATTGGACAAACACGCCATATTGGTCCAATATGGCGTGTGTGTGAATGGCAGGCTGTTGTCAGCCCTTCATTATCATTTTTAATGGTGTTTTTTTTTTAATAGTTGTGACAAAGGAAAATACGTGGGAAATTTTTCCGAAAATTAAATTGCGTTTATGTTCATGTCTTGTGGTTCATTGCCTACCAGGAGGCAACAATATTCAACAAAAAGAAACGATGTAGCAGGAAGAGAGCCAGTATTGGGGAAGGGTGAAGCGTTGAAGAATGTTATTAGTATGTGGGGAGGGGGAATGTTGGCATGTAAACTAAACTCCACAGATAGAATGTTGAGTGGGCCCGAAGGGGGAGGGAGGGAGGGTATATTAAATCAAGACCCACAAAAAAAGGCCAACGTCATTTATTTTAGTGATGTTACAAAATAAATTTACCCGTCTTTAGTCGGGATGTAAGCTAGCGTTTAAATATAACTTCAGTAAATATTAATTTTAATTTTCAAAAAGCGAAGAACTCTTTTCAGTGTCAGAGTAACTTAATAACATGACAAATGTTATGCCATAATGCACATTAGGCCTACTAGGTTTGTAACGGCAGGCCTGCGCTGCACCGAAGGCCAGGCCTGTAAATACATGCGCAGTTAAAATTCAATGGAAGCCCGCCTAAACCTTTCCTACCCGCATCATGGTCTTCAGTAAGACAACGGCCAGATAAGCGTATATAGGCAGGCACAAACCGCGATAAGCATGTGGTGAGGGTCTAAACAGAGCACAGCGGTTGGCCAAAGTGTCTCTGAGAGCCAATGTTCCCATTCAAAGAATCGTTGCTCGACCTTTAGGAAATAAGGATGACACGACTGTGTGGGAACAACGAGATTTTACCAGATGGTCAAACAAACGCCGCCGACCAACTCGTAGACTGAGTGCCCGTGGAACTTACACGTGAAATCGGCCAAGCAGAAGACTAGGTTCATCGATCTAACGCTAGGTGAAAGAGGATTTGGTCTCAAGGAAAAAAAAAAACACCCACTGAGCTATATAAATAATCCGGAGGCCTCGAGCCATCTAGAGCGGCTCAATAGAGTTAGGCTACAGCCCCGAATGTATTTCGGTTAGTTTTAGGAATTAGATGCTAAGATCGAACAGGAACTTTCGCTGTGGGTGCCAGCACGCTGCACTACTGATGTGTCGAGTGATGGTGGGATGAGAAAAAGGGGAGAAAAGTAGGAGTCGAAAAGAGGTTAAAGTAGAAGGATTACAAAATAAAAAAACAAAATAAAAAACACTAAAGGATGAAAACATCATTTCTCGCCATTTAAGTAAGTGATATCTGAACCAGAACGATTCCATGAAGTGTCTCATTCTTGACGAATTTAAAGTTAGCAGTTTATTTAGCTACATCATTAAAAACGTACGACATGCGTGTGTGTTTATACCTCTACTTCTCCGAATCTGATGCACCTACAAAGATGCGAATGGAACCAAATGAAGGATAATTAAGTTATGCTACTGATAGAACTATTTTAATCGCCTTAACTTGATAGTTTTATCCTCAAATACGCGAAAAACTGCTCTTAACACTGTCCATGATGACAAATTCATTCAGGCATATTCTGAAAATGTTTCATGATGTGATAGTTGGATCAGGCAAACTTTGAAAACTGTTTCATGATGACAAAGTTCGATCAGACAAACTCTGAAAACTGTTTCACGAAGTGATGGTTTGATCAGGTAAGCTGAGGACTGCTTCATGAAGTGATAGTTTGATCAAACAAACTCTAACAACTGCTTCATGAAGAGATGGTTTGGATCAGGCAAGCTAACGACTACTTCATGAAGTGATAGTTTGATCAGACAAACTATGACAACTGTTTCACGATGACAAAGTTCGATCAAGCAAATTCTGAAAACTGATTCATGAAGTGATTGATGGTTTGGATCAGGCAAACTCTGATAACTGTTTTATAATGACAAAGTTCAATCAGGTGAACTTTCAAAACTGTTTCATGATGTCATAGTTTGATCAAGCAAACTAAACGTAAATAAACTTGGTCGCAAGAAAAAAACAGTACAAGACGACATATTATTTTACATCTTACTTAGTATCAGCAAAACGACACATAAATATCTAAATTAGTTGGATTTAACTGTTTGGACGCACGGAAAAAGTAGACCTGTGGGCTTGGAAAGGTTGTCAAACATTCGCGTTTAAGCAAGGTGGGTTGACTGAACGAACAAAGCGAGCGATTCCCACGTATAGAAAACCTTTCCATCACGTTTTCGCGCTTTGGTTCGCTCAATCTTTCATTTGTCGCTACTCGCACCTTCGTTGGGACCTTATTTCCGGAGACGTAGGCATACAGACAGCCAACAAGTCGTACGTTTTGAATAACTAGGGGAAGCCCGTGCTACGCACGGGTGGTGTTTGATGCACCGTTAAAAACACTGGGACAATTTCCTTCCTCATGTGTTTGTTAGGGAATGCGTGTATCCCGTCTATGTGTTTTTGCGTACCCTGGCTAGCAAACGGTGTTTTTCGTTTGCTTCACTCTCTCATTGAGCGTATCCCTTGTTCCGGAGTCCATACACTTCCATTACATATGATTCGTTCGTGCATAAATGGTTTGAATAGGCGTTTGTACATGTGAAATAAATAAATACACCTTTGTGCATGTGAAATAATAAATACGTGTTTGTATACCGGAAATAAATAATCACGCCTTTGTACACCTGAAATAAATAAATAGGCATTGGAGACATTGTAAGGAAGGATTAAACAAACGAAGCTTCAACAATCAGCAAGAGGGCGAGCGGACTCATTCTTCGCACGGTAGCAAAGAAAGAATAATGGATATGAAATGCAGACGTGCTAAGGAATACGTGAACGAATTGTGAGAAACAATTGCAATTAGCTTGCAGCCAATGATCAGTACGTCGATTTTGTAATGCTGTGAAGATCAAAGAAACGGTATGAATCATAGATCGACGCCACTGGAGTGAGCGAAGCGAATGATTTGGCTTGCTTATGTAAATAAACAAGTATTTTGCCTCGATAGTAAAAAAAAAAATAATGTTTTGTCTTTTGTGATATAGCGTTGCGGTTTTTTTTTTTTTCAAAGTTGTTTTGGATTGTTTGTTTTAATGCTGCGTTTGGCGATTGTGTTTGTTTTTTGGAATTTTTTACTTGTTTCGTTTTGTGCTAGTGATTTTTAACCACTGCAACTGAAAATATCAACAATTGCCATTTTAGCTCAAACATTACTACTGGCACTTTAAATAGTGGAAACGTGGTTGATTCCTTCAACTTTTGGACTTGGTATGATATTTTTACAATTTCCAACACAGACGCAAAATACGTTTTAAAAAATCAAGAGATGATGAAGTAAGTTACATCCGTTCTAATTTTCGGGGAGCCAGTGTGCAATCATCTAGACAATCTAGGTGGATGGACACTGGCTTTTGTTGCGGTTCCCAGCTGCTACAAGTGTATACAGAGCTGCAACTACGTTACATTTCTGGGGACCGCTGGGCCAAACCAGAAGAATGGAGCCTCCTCCAACTCAAATTGAGGAGCAGTCTTTGTCTTTTTTCTATTTAGACATTATCCACATTTCGGATAATGGTATTCGGAGTGCCACGGACTGTGTTTGGGGGCCCGGGAAAGTGCACCCTTTACCCCCCCCCCCTCCCATTACGACCAAGTGCATTTATTTACTTGCCTTATCTGCAGTTTCGTTTCAAGTCAATTCAGCTAGTTTATTGCATAAAAGCAGAAGCTTTTTTACAAGGGGGGGGGGGGGGGGGCGGGTGGGAGTTGGGGGAACTTCTGATGGGTGTGTGCAGTAAGTCACAGCATTCAATCATAAATCAAACCGTGTATCCAAAATCAGGTATAACAAGGTTTCATACCGAATTTAAAAAAGTTGTGCGTGCTTAAAATACAGTAGTTCCAATTGTAGTTAAGACCTTTTTGACCATCTTGACATTTCCTGGCAATACAAGAGCAAGCATGGCCCTGGGAGAGTCTGTCTTCTATCTTCCACGCCAGTACACCGCCGGCAGCTTCAGAAAGGGGGTACAGAGTGCACCCGTACCTTACGTAACGTCTCTTCATTCTTAACGCTGACTTTGATGGAGACTCGTTCATTAATCCACGTCATTTGGGGATAGCCACGAGTGGCTGGCTCCTCGTCGCTCTGGGCTGTCGGCAGGGAGATTTGGTTGCCCAGCGACGAAAAAGGTTGTTTTGAAGCCGGGATTTTGTGAAGGAGGGAGAACACGTGATTTCGGAAAGGAACAGGTTTATTTAGAAATGAATGATGCGAACACCCGACGAGGGTTATGAGCGTTACGTTTTCGTTAGGCTGCCTAGAATTGCTTCTATGCTGTTACCATGGTGATAGAGTAAAGCTTAGGTTGTTAGTTGGCTTCTAAAGAATCTCATCTGAATGTAACTGGAAGGGGTTGTTGGCAAAATACCTGCCAAGCCTGTCAGTTAGGGTAGTTTAGAGACTACCGCGCTCTTTCAACAGTAGTGGGATTTATTCAGGACTATTCAAGACGTCTTCCGGACTCTTACCATGATTCGAGATTTCGGGATCATTTCCCCACGTTTCCTCCTACTGTTACTACACTTTTTCCGATTCCAAAATTTCTGGTAATTTTTTTTTAAAATAACTTCCACACATAAAGATTTACGGCAATTTACAGCGAACCCGATCGCTAGGTATAAGCTAACCAAAGCAAACTAGTGTATACAAACAAGCAGCCATCGCTGCCTACCAACATATAATTGGTCTGCACTTATAGCACTTATTCAAGCAGTACGGCGATGTTCTTTGGATAGTGCAAATAATAACCTCCACACTGCAGAGAGTACAATATTGAAAGGGTGTTTG
This sequence comes from Lithobius niger, assembly GCA_023313725.1. Lineage (NCBI taxonomy): Eukaryota > Metazoa > Arthropoda > Chilopoda > Lithobiomorpha > Lithobiidae > Lithobius > Lithobius niger. Next base: position 7,309 of record JAHWFP010215020.1, read on the forward strand.
AACTTTTTTTCTTATGATGGTCCTACACCACGTAAAAGTACACTGAGTACGCGTCACTGTGTACCAGCTCAGCCTCAACACAAATTGTGTACTTTATGAGTTAAAAGTGCACAAAACATGTACTGTTAGTAAACAAGTAGGTTGAGTGTGAGCTGATGTACAGTGTTAGTGCAACAGTGTCTTCCGGGGGTACTGACGAGTATGCGTAATGAAAACCAATGATTTGCATGGAATTGCATGGTGGTCTCTCGTTACATGCTAGCATTCGCGATGATATCCAGCGAATGGCATGGGGATTAGGAATAGGGCAATACGACCATCTCCCGACACTACACGGGGGTATTCACGGCTGTGGGCATTGCGGATGCGCACGAGTACTCATGCCTGTACACGAGCAACAGAAAGTCCAGGGTAAGGCCGAGTCGGACTTCGTAACTCTTATCTGTTTAAAATATGACACTAAAAAACTGATAGAAAGTCAACAAACAACAGCAACACTTCGTCATGTCAAATCGCAGGGTCCCCATGTTGGATTATTAAAGTGGACCGAAGTAGAGGTGGGAAAAAAGAAGGAATACCCTAAGTGTGAAGGGGAGGTTAGGTAAAACCCACGCGCAGATAAAGTACCAAAAGCCAGGAAGGGTGGTTTTATGTTTTAATCCTGACGTTTTGGGGCAGCTGTTGTTGAGTCCAGCAATACAGTTTTGCCATCGTTTTGGAGAAAATAAATATTACAATGACAAAATTTGGTTATGCGGGCAGCCACTGCCAGTATATACTAATTATCGCACTTTCACAATGTTAAAAACGATCAGTGATATATCCCATATCACCATACTTTACAGTGCGTGATATTTGTATCGCCACACTAAAGTGTGTTGATATGGATACCATGCACATTGCACAGCAAAGTAGAGAGATGTCATAAAGCCTTTCATTTCTCGGTCTCTACATATTTGCAATTCGAACTATGCATCTATTGTTAATAGTACGGAGATAGGAGTTTGATGACCTTGAAGAATGTACTCAAGGTCATCTCACATTACACCGATGGATTGCCCCTATCATTCTTCACATGACATCATATAACCACATACACGTTAGGAGATATTCTCCCGTTGGAACCGTTGAGATGAAACACCCTGTATAATTAAACTCGGCTCAAATATTATCTCTTTATCTCATATCTCATACATCGCATTAATCTCAAATCATGCTTTTAGTTATCAAGAATGTGTTTGTCATATTTAAAAAAAATTAATTTGCATGTTTTTCTATCTCATTTTAATTTAATTCATTTCTTAATGTACCGTTACCTTACGACTTTCAGGCAGGATATAAGCGACCTTCCGGGGTCCTTTCCAGACTTGTGTACAACTGCACCAAACAGTTTGTTATTGTTATAATAAATAAAAATAGTGAAAAAGTAATCACGTTGATGCAAAAAAAGTTATGGAAAAAGCTTTATAGTCTCCTCCCAATACGTGACCACGGATTCCGTGTTTTCCCTTCCGTCTCTTTCCCGGTAATGGGTTTCCCCACGCACTATTTACTACAGTTATAAGCTCATAAAATTAATTAAATTAATCCATTAAGAACCTTTAAGTACTACCAGCCCAGCAATATTACAACAGTAATTAAAAAGCGAAACATTGTTTTTAGATGTAGGTAGGTGCTCCGGTATTATAAATAAAGCAGCAATGTGGCTAACGAGACAATTCATTAACACGCTAAACAAAAAAAAAAAAAACTAATTAAATTTAAATTTAATAGAACTGGACAGCAAAACCATTCCGTGTTAATTCTACGTGCGAATTTAGCTACACGGCAAGAAAATGAAACTTGAACTTTTTATGTTTGCGATGAAAGAAAAATTGTCCCGCAGCATCTCTGCAGCTAAGATACCTAACAGGCTTTGCCCGTAACTCAGTAACCTACCCATCTTCCCCCATAACTAACTGACCTCCCCAACTTCGCCTGTAACTCAGTGACCTGCTCAGCTTCACCGTAACTCAATAACCTACCCAACTTACCCATAACTCAGTGACCTCCCAGCTTCGCCCATAACTCAGTGACTTATCCAGCTTCGTCCATAACTCGGTGACCTACACAGCTTCGCCCATAACTCGGTGACCTCCCCACTTCGCCTGCAATTTAGCGACCTACTCAGCTTCGCCTGCAACTCAGTGACCTACCCAGCTTCGCCCATAACTCAGAGACCGATCCAACTTTCCCCATAACTCAAGAGACCTATCCAACTTTCCCCATAACTCAGTGACCTCCCAAGCTTCACCTGTAACTCAATGACCTGCCCAGCTTCGCCTGCAACACAGAGACCTACCCAACTTCGCCTGTAATTTAGTGATCTACCCAGCTTCGCCTGTAACTCAGTGACCTACCCAGCTTCGCCCATAACTCAGAGACCTATCCAACTTCCCCATAACTCAATAACCTACCCAATTTTTTCTGTAACTCTGTGATCTACCCATTAACCAAGTGGCCAGTTAACTCCCTAGCTTCGACTGTAACCCAGCTTCGACTGTAACCCAGATTCGACTGTAATCAGCAAATTGACTTAGTCAATTGGTCAAGTGGTCAAGTGGTCATCGTGGCTGAGCTCAGTGAGAGAGCTCAGCCTATTTGCTCGAGGTTTGCGGATCTGGTCGAACACCTGGAAAGGGGACCTTGGCAAAATCCCTGCCAGGGCTACCGGCCAGGGTAGCGTGAGAGGCTACCATGCTCCTTCAACGGCTATGGGATGTATTCTGGCTAATTCTAGACAATATTTCGGCCCCGACGATGATCGGAGGTTCCCCAGATTGAATCCACGGGCTGGCACCTCCCTTTACCAGATTTCTTCTTCTCTAAAAAAAATCTGGTAATGTTCAAAATTGAGCCGGTTCAGCTTACAAGCATAATTGCTTCGGCTCACATAAGGCTCGTCAAAATTAATTTTAAAAAATAAAAATAAATAAATAAAAATTTCGACACCTAAGTGACGCCTACCTTGTTTCACCCGTAACATAGCTTGCCAAATAATTTCCGGTGGGATGTTGGGCTGTTTATTCGTTCACTGTGAAGTTAAAACCTGATGAATTAAACATTTTTTTTACGTGTAAAGAAATATTGTTGGCATGGAATTCACTTGACGCTCTCACTGAATCCACAAGCTTTGTTTATGTGGTCCGTTAGTCAATAATTTCTAAGTATTGCTAAATCTTACGAAAATAGCAAACAGTACTGATAGTAGAATCAATCACATATTTGTCCTAGCTTTCCCACATTTTATCATTCTTTACCATGCATGTATGGAAGACTATCCGCAAGAGCTCGGTTATACCGATTCCCGGGAACTTGCTAGGACATGCTTTGCTCAGATTTACTTCTCCAGCAACTGCACTAAGACCTGCCACTGCACAGCCACCACGGCCATAATACAAAAATACCACAATGTTACATCCAACGGCTATTATAGGTGGTGATGTATCACAATGCACTTCACCAACTTAAAGGTGCCTATTCACTGAATGACATGTTGCAGCATCTAGCGCGGTCTACCATTATTTAGTTCTATGTAGCACTTGATTTCAACAAGCGAAGGAATGCGCAAAGAAATTTCTTTTTTCACAATAAACAAGCCACGTGCCTCCTTCATTATTGAGTGTAAAGTTGGTGCATCCCCGTCCACCAGGGAGCAAGCGGTCAAGGTTAACTACATCATTGTCACTAGGTAGTGCCCATCTAGCGGTTCAAAGTCTGCGTTTCAAAACGGTCGATATATAGACAATAGCATCCGTGACGTCATCATGTGGACGGACCAATTTTACACTCCATAATTAAGGAGGCACGTGGCTTGATTCTTGATTATTTCACACAAAAAAAAATATTTGTGTGGTCCTTCGCTTGTTGAAACTAAGGGCTATACATAGTGGTAAATGGCTATAGGTACTGCAGCCTGTCATTTGGTAGCAATCCCCCTTTAATGCCCCGTATTAATAGTTCAAAGGTGAACTGAAGAACGTCAGACTTGCTGCTGGAAGTGCAATGTCCCGTAGCAATGTTCCAAAGCATTTTTATTTATTTTCAATAGAGCAGTGACACGACGTAGTATTATTGTATATCACTCTATGCTGGAGCCTTAATGGGTTAGCTGCAAGGGGCACTGCAGGGAGAAACTTACTGAAGCCGATGCTGTGAAGAGTGATTTCTTAGACCTAAAACGCGCGATTTTTGTTGTTGGAGAAAACGACGTTATTTTAAGCCTAAGAAATTCGCTCTCCCGTTGCTTTTCCTCCATTTTTATGTAGTGCACCTTGCAGTTATGCCCTCCAAAACCCATACTGGCGCCAATTTGGTGCCAATATGGTGGCAAATGTCACTGCTCTATTGACGAGACTACTCGGAGCTACAGTATCGCCCCTCATAAGGGCCACAGGATTACAAAGCAGCGACGATGACGTCATACTGGTGACGAGGCTAGTATATGGAGCCGGTTGTTGCGCTAGCTGCAAGGGGCACTGAAGACAAATGGAGGTAAAAAAAAAATAACGACGTCTTTAGTCAAGTCGATGCTGTGAGAGCAAATTTTTGGCCTGAAAAATCTTGGTTGTCCACTCCCTTGCGCTGCAAAACACACTAAGATTGTAAATTGGAAAAGAAATATTTCACTTGCTGAAATTTTAGCAGCTACCGACAAATCCAAAAAATAAGCGTTTTATTGGTCCAAAGAACCCGCTCTCGCAGCATTGGTTTGACCAACCCGCTAATGTGTTTACCTCCGCATGTACCAAGTGCACCTTGCAGGTCTCAACGACGGGCTCCAGATGCTTAGTCTCGTAGCCAGTATGGCGGTATTGACACTAGTCTGTATAACTTTGTATACTTTATGAAATTCTAGAGATGCATGACATCGGATAACAGCCGTTTTTGGCTACACTCACTGTTCATGAGCATCAGCCTCGGTTTTAATCAGCAGATGTCAAACTTCGAAAATGCGCAGTTTATCTACAATATTTGGTGAGAGGACAGTCAATTTTTTTGGACATAGGTTTAGGCCTACATTAATTTTAAGTTTTGTTATAAAATTCCTCTTATAAAACATTGATTAGAGCCATGTAACTTAAATCTTTTGATATCTTAAACATCGGACGACGAGGTATCGGAATCGGCTGTCGGCTGATATTTTTCAACAGTCAGAATATTTTACCACGTAGGTGCAGCGCCCTTATTGAGTACGAGCATGATCACTACGTAGCTGGATTACAAATCCAGCCCCCCCCCCCCCTCTCATTTCACCTTCAATCATGGGAAAACTCTCGGATCTGACATATTCCGTTTCCAACTAGTCACTGAGAACTTTGAACTTTTCTTTGGGTGTAAAGAAACGCCCGTCGTTGCAGCTAACTGCAATGTCATTTCTGGGTATTCGAACCAGTTTATATTTCTTCTTGCGTGGGGCCCTCACTGCCAAAATTTGTTTAAAAAGTAGGATTTTCATCAAGTTTTATTGCGCATTCCAAAACCAATGAAGAAATACAACAAACGAGATCGTAAACAAGTAGCTTATTTCCTCAATTTGTCTTTATTCTCACCTTTAGAATGTGTATTTTTGTGTACATGAATTTAAATCTTCCTTACTTGATTTGATACTGCAGTTTGATGAGACAGACTCTTTATTATTATGTAAACTGGTGATTCATTATTAATGTCAAATCGATCGGTATAAGCTGCAAGCAGACGACCAATCCCATTACTGCTTTTTATGTCTGTAGGAAATTGCTTTAATGCCCTTATGCAATCACAGCTGGTAATCATAAACGCTCCAAGTGCCCTTTTCGACCAATCAATAAATGTTTTTAGTATATTGCGCTCGCTCATTAGATAAGTAGCCGACGCATCAAGAGAAGAAAAGGCATTTGGCC
>JAHWFP010215021.1:0-12751 GCA_023313725.1 Lithobius niger
AGCGTCATGTGACGTCATATTGGCTACAAGAGAGATAGCTGCAAGGGGCACTAGAGGGAAAATAGAAGGGCGTCTTACTGAAGCCAATGCTATTAGACTGGATTTCTTAACCCTACAACGCGCGATTTTTGTTGTTGGAGAAAACAACGTTTTTTTAAGCCTAAGAAAGCCGCTCTCAAAACACTGTCTTGACTAAAAATCTCGTTGTTTTCACTTACATCTTAATCTAGTGCACCTTGTAGTTAGGCCCTCCAGATGCTATCTCGTAGGCAATATGACGTCACTTGACGCTGCCCTATACACGTTGTCGTTGTTAGAACTTTAGCTGTCCAATCAGAGACGATTCCGACGATACTTTTGTACTTAGGCGCCCTCCCACTCCATTCCCATTACACCCCAGGCTGTAAACCAGAAAAGGTTTGCAGTTCGTATCGTACTGCAGCCATTCGTCCAATTTCATAGCTGGAGATTTTCGCATTAGCTCGGTATCGATGAATAATCACCCTATGGAAATTAACACGGGAATGGACGGACTAGAATTAGCTAGTAGTTATAACACATTTGCAACGTTATTGAGGGTCAGATTTTGCCTTGAAAGTTGCTTAGGTGACATTCCTTTACGAGTTAATTTTTGTCAGCTGGGTCATTGCTCTCCATTTTACCCCAATTTAAGCTTTTGTACAGCATTATTATTTTCCCTCAACTATTTAAAATGTGCCCACTTATGCTTCAGGATATTCGTCACTTACGGTATGGCGTCGCGCTACAATGGTTTACGTCCTCGACAATTGAATTGATGTGGTGTTTGTTGCCTAACTTGGCGCGACACATTAGCGTTTGTCTAAATGTAAGAGTGTTCGACACGTCTTCTCAGGACGAGCTGACACATTTTTGACCGGCAATTCTGATGGTTACTGCTTTTAGATTATAGTATAATAAAGACAGCCGTTGCAACATGTGCGATAGAGGTGTGCACCTCACCATAATGGCGGAACTGTACAGAAGACCGGTTGCGACTAGGTAGTCGCTGTAGCCGCTTGTTTTAACTACGTATTATTAATCTTCCTCATCATTCTTGTGATGTTGCAACAATAACAGTAAATATTTTATGGTGAGATTGTGACATATTTCAACATCCTTCAGTAATAATGAAGAAACTAAGTCATAAATTTAAAAAAAACAAAAAACGCCCAAGGTGTACTCATTAGATATCCCCAAGCCAGTCAGAGAAATCTTAGCTTTTAAGGTTGTATGGTTTAGATGCATCAGCTGTTTTCCACTTTAAAATGATGGGTATTTATAGTGCGTACCCGTCCACGAGAGCTGCGTGAGAGAAATTGATTGTGCGGTAAGAATGCTTAAATGCATATGTAAAAGACAAATTTCATTGCTTAAATTTTTTTTTTTTTTGCATCGCTGCTTGCTATTGTCCTAAGTCACTGTTGCCCTATTTAGGACGCCGCCGCCACGAAAAAGTGTGACTTTTTTACCAAGCTGAATTTGTACGACGTTTACACATTTTTAATGCGCACACCGCTTTTTACATCGCAAACCGCTTTTTATGGTTCTCACCTCGTTATCGCTCAATCCTCTTTTTACGCGAATACCTTTATGAAGAACCCCACTTTTTACGGCGCACACTCCTTTTTATGGAGCACACATCTTTTTACAGCTCACTTTTCTTAAAATATGGAAAATATTATAGGGAAAAATTACGGGAAAAAAAATTACTTACTCTGCCGCCGGAGAATATTAGATGATGCACACCTCTGATTAAACTACTACGACATAGCCTTACTTGGGAAGCTTTTTAGGTCTTAGTGCTTTCTCAGAGAAGTTTTATCCTAAAATGGCGTATTTAATTTTCAGTACGATTCTGGCGTGAATGGTGAACGGAGATCGTTGTAAATTATACTGTAAAACGGTTTTTCAAATATTTCGGATCACTACCAAAAATTTAAACAAATTTTCCAATAACTATTAATTTTTAGAATTTGAAGTCTGCATCTATTTTAAGATTTACAGCGGACATATACATAAAAGCAACCGTTCACTATTAAGGGACGATTGCTTTTGACTATACTATATCCACTGTAAATCTTAAAATAGATGCAGACATCAAATTCTAAAAATTAATAGTCAATGGAAAATTACTTTAAACTTTTGCCTGCACTCCGAAATATTTAACAAATAGTTTTACAGTTTAATTGAAACCGTGCTTCAACCTACCTGCGTATTACATATAGTTAAAATGCTGAGACTTGACTAACCAGACTTAGGCATTCACTGAGCCATGAACTCGAACGAACATCGACATCGTCAGCGATTAGTCTGTTTCCGGCAATCGCGAATGCTCAAAAGCTTCGCCACTGGCAATCACCCGCAACCACCTCCCCGAGGTGGTTTGCAATTTAGCATTGCTCTCGACTGGTCACATCCATTAGCCTAGCCTAGTCCAGTCAATTAGCCACGTCTGGTCACGTTAAAGGTATGACGTAACGAGTGCTCTGTTGAGCTTGTTGATTTTGCTGAGCTGTGTTGGCAGTTTCGGAAGATACTAAATGGCTGACGCAACATCACTGCGTACGCGCGACGTCAAGTTTGGAGCCAAACTGTCTTTAACAGTGGTGCGTTCTGTTCGCTCTGTCCTATTTATGCACCAGAAAACCACACAGGAAAATAACTAGATTTTTCGTTAAACATACTAGTGCTAAAAGCTGTTTAAAATGCTGCTGCGTTTGTCACTTGTAAGTTGAGGGAGATGACCCTATTCCATTCCCGAATACAAGCAATATTGCATTGGCACTTTTCAGAAAATCGTCATCTTTTTTTGTTGAAACTCAATATGGATAAAAAGTTGATGGTCGAGGGCAATAAGTTTTTGGTTATTTCTAATATTGATTTAACACTTACCATATATTGCCTGTAACTCCTATTTGGTTCATCATAGATTTCAGTATAAATTCCGGTTAAACCTCCGCGATAACGCAGCTGATGATCTACATGTTAAACACAAAATATTGCACATTACCAATCGTGCAGGTAACACATGCAGGTGCAACAACTAGTATACATACCGAATCTTGCTGACTGGCATGTGCCCATAAACGTGTTCACTTTCGTACTGTTTATTTTGAGTTCGGAAAGGAAAAACGAGTTATGCTAGACGTAACAGAAAAAAAAATTATCTGTAATAAAAAAAAAAAGTCGTAAAGACTCATAAGGTTGGTGTATATGTTGAATTTGTTTATCATTGGTCTACAACGATCTTCAAAGACGTGAAGCGCGTGCTTTTTGATATAATTTGATATAATTTCTGATTAATTTTCCTGAATTGTCTTACAATTCAAGCAAAACAAGGTGTCATGTGCGTGCATTTAGATATCATTTTATGTGTCCAGTTTCAAAATGTGACGACTTGACCTATTCATGTTATTTGAAGTCGTTAATTACTGATACATTTTCCTGAATTGTGTGTACAACTCAGGAAAAACAAGACGTCATGTGCGTGATTTTAGATATCATTTTATGTGTCAAGTTTAAAAATGTGACGACTTAGACTTATTCATGTCATTTGATGTCGTTGATTACTGATAAATTACCCTGAATTGTGTTTACAACTCAAGAAAAAACAATTAGTCATGTGCGTGCTTTTAGCTATCATTTTATGTGTCATGTTTCAAAATTTGATGTCCTAAGCCTATTCGTGGTATTTGAAGTGTTTAATTTTCTGATTAATTTCCCAGAATGTGTTTACAACTCAAGAAAAAACAAGACGTGATGTGCGTGCTGTTAGATATCGTTTTATATATCCCGTATCAAAATTTGATGTCTTAAGACCTATTCATGTCATTTGAAGTCGTTAATTTCTGATTAATTTCCCTGAAATAGTTTCACAACTCAAGGAAAAACAAGGTGTGATGTGTGTGCTTTTAGATGTGTTCACAACTCAAGGAAAAACAAGACGTGATGTGCGTACTTTTAGATGTCATTTTATGTGTCAAGTTTCAAAATGTGATGACTTAGACATAATTATTTAGGTCATTTTAATTTTCTGATTTGTTTCCCTGAATTGTGGACCTTTAACTACTGCTAGTTCGAATCTCGTTGTACTACATTTTTTCGTCGGATTTTCAGTTCTTTATCTTTTGAGTTGAAAACAAAACTCTGCAAACCTTGGATCATGCTGTCTGTCCCAACCACTGGGTCGTGCTGTAATGGTTGGCAGCGTTGAAATTTGTTACAAATGTCACAATCTTTTTTACCCGACACCTCTTGTTCACTTTATTGATTTTCAAGCTATACAAATCAAGCATGTAATGAATATGTCCATCCCTGACAACATCAATTACCGCTTGCGTGGAGCCTTTTAGCCTCTAACAAAACAGGGCATTGCAGTGATTTATCGTTAATTTGTCTCATTTGGCTTTCCACACTGTAATGAGGTCGAAACCACTAAAAAGAGGAAGAAAAGCGTGAGCATTATCAAAACACACAAGTTTCATATATGTGGTGTTACGGACGCTGCTTCTACTTTGTTTTTACCTTTATCCCTTTAAAATGACATTGTTGTTCCTTACTCGGTTCTTCCTTACTCAATTGTTCCTTACTCGATTGTTCCGCACTGGAGTATATCCCGCTTGCTATCGTGGTGAAAGGTAGAGGAGAAGGGTATAATCGACCTAGTATGGTATAATCACCCGATTATACACCGGGGTATAATCGGGGTGATTATACCGCAGTACCTTTACGTTGTGCAACTTACCGAGCTAAGCTTAAAACAGACGCCAACTGCTAGTTAATGACTGTGGCTTTTGACTCGCATATATACCAGCTAGAAAACGCGACATATTCGTTACGATTGTCGTATTTTAACATCACTGTATAATTTTTTAGGCTAGTATCTTATAATTTTACTTCGGCGATCAACAGTGGACCGACCTTAGCGGCGAGCTCTCTCCGAAATCACTTTCCGTAAGTTTTCGCGCCGCGTACCTGAAGTAGACCTGTAACTGTACTGGTCTCTCTGCTTCTTGCACGGGCTACAATAGACCATAAGCCACGTACGGAGTAGCGAAGAGGACGAGAAGGCAGCTCATCGGTACGTAAGTAATACCATTCCGTATAATATCACTAGAGCACCCGCTCGACCTATCCTGACGTATTTAGAGTATAGTAACCTAAGTGTAGAAGTTTACACGGATTTCAGCAATGCGTGGTTGATGTGGCGTGTTTAACGGGAGAAAGTCGCCGACAGCAGCATCGCATATAACTTCTCGTTGGAGACAAATAATTTTATGAACTGAGAGACTGATAAGCAAATAAAACGTAGCATTACATTATAAATATTAATGAACACAAAGAATGTTTAGTCCTTTTGGTATTATTTATTTTGAATTGGGATATACTCCAGTAAAACAGCGCCCTCTAGCTGTTGTGGATAATACGGCTAAAAATGTTTTCGCACTCAGCCTGTAACCAGACTAAAACTAACTCATGCTAATTAATTTGAAATTATACCCCTCGCGCTATGTGCTCGGGATATAATTGCAAAATAATTAGCATTCGTTAGTTTTAATGTCAGGTTACAGGCTTCGTGCGAAAACAGTAGCCGCATGATCCACAAAAGCTCTAGGGCTATTACTACTGATTATTCCTTACTCGATTATTCCTTGTCGATTGTTCCTTACTCGGTTGTTCCTTACTCAATTGTTCCTTACTCGATTATTCCTTTCTCGATTGTTCTGTACTGGATTATTCCTTACTCGGTTGTTCCTTACTCAATTGTTCCTTACTCGATTATTCATTTCTCTATTGTTCTGTACTGGATTATTCCTTACTCGGTTGTTCCTTACTCAATTGTTCCTTACTCGATTATTCCTTACTCGATTATTCATTTCTCGATTGTTCTGTACTGGATTATTCGTTACTCGGTTGTTCCTTATTCGTCTATTCCTTTCTCGATTGTTCTGTACTGGATTATTCCTTACTCGGTTGTTCCTTACTCAGTTGACCCGTACTCAGTTGTTCCTTGCTCAGTTATTCCTTCATCGGTTGTTCCTCTCCCAGTGAATCTCTCGGTTGTTCCTCACTCGGTCGTACCTTTCTCGGTTACCCTGAAACACCTTAAGTTTTGTGTTTAACTTGATTGCCATCTTGGCTCTTTATAATCGGCATTAGTCTTTATTAACATCTCCTGAACAAATTAAAATAATTTGACTTCACGGTCACGGTTGCTGAGTTGTGGTTGTTCAACATGAATGTCTGAAGAAGGTAAGCTGATCGGTTCATCCTTGAAGTAACATGATTCTGAACTTTCATTATTGACCGTTACCGTACCAATCGGTAGAACCAAAACACATGCCATGTTGAAATTGTAGGGTTTTTTTTTTTTTTTAGCTAAGAGTTGCGAGAATATGCTGCGAGATCGTGGAGTAAATGACCTTTTTAAATAGAAAATTGCAGCGAGGGGTGTAGGTCACCAATGAAAGGAGTCTGCCTCCCCTCACTCGCAAGAACACTTTACTAAACCTAAATTTTCGGCTGTCCTGTCAGTCTTTTTCAAAGGAACCTAAAATAAAACTGTAAAAAAAAAGTTTTTACACCCCTATTATGTGCACTTCCGATATTGTGTTCAACCCGGGAAAGTAGGGCCCCCTTTTCTCCAAAATTTGTAGAACTTTTTTCTTTAGGGAAGTAATCCCCGAGTTATTATGCAGTGTGCGTGAATTGTGACCATTTGCGAGACCCCGAACAACAAAATGAACGTCATGTGGTGAGAGCTTCCCACTCCCGGGGGGGGGGGGGCCCCCCCCATCACTGACCTGATAACGACTTGCAACAACGAGGATGTAAGTAATAATCCACCCAAAACCAAAACTGGTAGAAAAACCCGCCAAGTTTCCAAAAACGATTGGCCTTTGAAGGTAGTGATATCATTCCACCAGGGAAAGGCCGCCAAGGTTAATCCTATTAGCCAAGTTAATCGCACATACTAATAGTTCGAAAGTTAAATGAAAACTAGAAGATTGCTACTAGTGGTAGCAATCTTCAAGTTTTCTTTTAACGTCCAAAGTGGAATGATATCACTACCTTCAAAGGCCGATCGTTTTTGGAAACTTGGCGGGTTTTTCTACCAGTTTTGGTTTTGGGTGGATATCACAACTTTCATAGGACTGTGAACGTACAAAAGGTTACACCGTCTTATATTCATCTGTACCTTTTTTCTGGAGGAATTTGATATCTGTAAATTTTCCCATTGATAATTTTTAAATTTACCATTGCCAATTAGCCGTTTGATTAGCCAAATTGACATGTCTTAGTTTATTGTACGAGCATGATAACGACTTGCAACAGCGAGGATGTAAGTAATAAACTGTCAGTATATTGCCTGTGTAGTAGGTCTCTGAAAATAACATGTGTAGTGTTGTTTTTTTCTTTAATTGTTATTATTATTTTTTTTTAATTGTAGGGTCTTGTAAACAGCCGCCAGGACAGCCGAAAATTTAAGTTTTGTTATCGTGTACTTGCAAGTGAGGAGAGGCAGATACGAGACCTTTCTCAGTCTCGTCTTGAAATCCGAAACCTTTGCGGCAATGGAGACGTAAGCTACAGACTAATGGTTTGACATGAGTTATAAAGAAATTATTTATGTCTTATGTTGGACCGTCGATGTAGAGTTGTAAGAGAATAATAGTTGGCATGCCTTAGAGTCTGCTTAATTGTATACAGGCATGGCTCTGATCGGGACAGACGGAAGAGTACTGACTGTGATTTGATTGAGATGCTGTTTAATTAGAGGGGGGGGGGGGAATTAGAAGAAAAATTAGCAAGACAGGCAGACTCACGTTTATTGCTGCTGCTAACTGAGATATTTGGCCTCATGACGTCATCGTGAAAAGACACCAAATTAGGGAGAACATTACATGCGCCGTTGTTCTTTTTCAGGTGTCTTTGTAGCGTTGCTGTGTTGTTAGAGAAACATCTTAATAGCGTGAGTCACGGGTACCTTAATACAGCGTCTGAAAACGTGTAAGGCTGTTTTTGGCAATCATAATCTTCACAGCATCACGTTCTGAACAATTCTGGGTCAGCTTTTGAACTTTTGCAATAAAAAAATGTCTGCTGACATTCTGTAGGGTTAGCTGGGACATGCCACTGTTTTTCCTTAAGCCAACTCCACAGTAAAGGGACTTGCAAAGAAACTTGCGGTGGGACTAGTCACGGGGTTCCGGGAATTCCAAGTTAAGCTAAATTGATGGAATATGGCCAGTAGTCGTGGTTCAGTTTTGGTTAAGCTTTAATCTTAAAACATGAGCGATAGTATGCTCAGGCTCGCCTGACGTTCAAGGGCGACACTAACCCTGGATTAGGGCCTAAAATGGAATACGAACAGCATGAGGCTTACTTGGGAAAAAGATGGATTGGTAAATTTAGAGATAATTCATGTTTCCACGGCTAGGAAAAATAGCTACGGGGTTGCAGTGCTAAACTAGCAGCAGGGTTGGCCCGGTTTGATGTTATGTTTGGGGATTGGGGCAGTTGGGGAGTAATTCTAATAAAACGGCTGAAATTACCTTTGGATCAGGAATGGCTGGAGGGCAAAGACGGAATGAATTTTAGGCTAGTGCCTAATTGTTAGGAGCACCAGGAAGAAGACCAAGCGAATTCGAACCCTTACAATTGATGTCAAGCATTATGTACAGACAATGCATAGGTATGTATTGTTACAACGATTGATCAAATAGCATTGGGCTGGATTGATACTTGGGTGGGTGACCGCCAGGGAATCTGGCTGTTGCAGACATAGGGCCTTAGGGCTACGGGCAGATGACCAGGAGTGGTTAACGCTCGTTAAACCCCTATTTTTTTTGCAAATAGTATTATCTCGACTAACAATGAGTATGAATTTGGAGTGACATTGGGTCATTACAATTTGATGTCATGCGGACTTTGAGCTTGGCAGATTTTATGAATGACGTCATCAGCGTAACCTTGCTGGGGGGGGGGGGGGCGGTATAATTTCAACGTAGAAATCCGAAATTAAACTCGCAACAATTCTTTCTATAAACCGAAAATTGCAGTAGCATTCTGTCACAGAAATTGTTGTCTGGATTTAATGTGGTTGTGCGATATCTAACTTTCAATTAAATGTGGTGATAACGTCGATTAACAGTTGGGTTTCGCAAATTTAGTGACAATGAGGAAGCTTCTCGACCAGCACGAGATAGCCTTCCGCATTCAACGTTTTGTGCGTGATGTTGATGTTTATGTGCGTGCGTGATGTGCGTGATGTCCTTCACCACGAACTTAAAGGTGTCTCTTCACCGAATAACAGGTTGCAGCATCTAACGCCGTCTGCCATTGTTTAGTTCTACTTGGCACTGGATTTCAACAAGCGAAGGAATGCGCAAGGAAATTTCTTTTACTCAACCAACTAGCCACGTGCCTCCTTAATTATAGAGTAGTGACATTTGCCGCCATATTGGCACCAGTATGGGTTTTGGAGGGTATAACTACAAGGTGCACTACATAAAAATGGAGGGAAAAACAACGGAAGAGCAGATTTCTTAGGCTTAAAATAACGTTGTTTTCGCCAACAACAAAAATCGCGCGTTTTAGGTCTAAGAAATCACTCTTCACAGCATCGGCTTCAGTATGACGCCCTTCTGTTTCTCTCTGCAGTGCCCCTTGCAGCTAACCCATTAAGGCTCCAGCATAGAGTTATACACAATAATACTACGTCGTGTCACTGCTCTATTGGCTGAAACTCGGTGCCTCCACGCGGACCGGGGAGCAAGCCTGTCAAGGTTAACGATATCACTGTCTCTAGGTGGCGCGCCCACCTAGCAGTGCAAAACCTGCGTTTCGAAACGGTCGGTATATAGAGAAACCGCCCGCGGTGTCTGTAGGCTTAACTTGTACCGCTAGCTTCCTGTGTTCACGTGGGTGCACCAACTTTACCCTCAATAATAAATGAAGCGCGTGGCTTGTTTGTTGAGTAGAAATATTTTTTTTGTGTGTTCCTCCGCCTGTTGAAAGTAAGGGTTAGATAGAACTAGATAGCGGCATATGGCTACAGATGCTGCGGTATTTCGTTTGGTAGCAATCCTCCCCCCCCTTAATCTGCGTCAGCAATGTAAGAAACCTTGTCTAGTGCGCCATCTGACGGCTCACTTCGTCATTGATGATGATTTCGTACGTCATAACATTTCTGCTAACACCTCCCTCTACAACCAGAACTTCCGCGTCTGCACGTGTAGTTGGATTAATGTCGTTGAGTGGAGGCTGTGGACCGATAGTCCTTTTATTACCAGTTTTAGACTGACAAAAAGGCAGTTGTTAATGGTGTGTGTGTGTGGTGTCTGGTTTATTGTGTGCTTGCAGCCACACATCCTGCTGGCAATGACCGTCACGGAGGAAGCCACTATAGCAAATATGTTGGGGAGTTGAATATAGAGCAGTGACATTTGCCGCCATATTGGCACCAGATTGGCACCAGTATGGGTTTTGGAGGGCATAAATACAAGGTGCACTACATAAAAATGGAGGGAAAAAACAACGGAAGAGCGGATTTCTTAGGCTTAAAATAACGTTGTTTTCTCCAACAACAAAAATCACGCGTTTTAGGTCTAAGAAATCACTCTTCATAGCATCGGCTTCAGTATGACGCCCTTCTGCTTCTCTCTGCAGAGCCCCTTGCAGCTAACCCATTAAGGCTCCAGCATAGAGTTATATACAATAATACTACGTCGTGTCACTGCCCTATAAACGGTGTTTTTCCCAGCCCCTGTGTAGAGCGATTGCATAGCAATAATTTATGTGGTTTACAGAGCCCTGCAGAACACCACTAGTTACAAGTTTGGGTTCCTAGGTTTGGGTTTTTTAAATTTTCACGTACTGTAGCCTACTTGACAAAAAAGTCACAGATCCAGAGACGAACCCATCCACCGATTTACATCTGTAGGTACACCAATATCAACATGCATGGTCAAGTCATCAAGACACTGGAATATTTGAAGGGTGGTCGACTATCTGGATACGAAACCAAATTGGGTTGGGTCAGAAAGACTATGTTTCACCAAATAGGATGTAAGCTGGTCAGGAAAAATACGCTCCAATATTTTACATGGGACGCACTTTAAAGAAATAGGACGGAAGTTTTAGGGAATGGCCGAGTTGCCTTTTTTATAAACTGGAGTAACCGATGCCAACTTCCAGCAAGATGGCAAATGTCAACTTCTATACCTCGGGCAATGGCTGTTTGCTGTGACGTGTACACATCACGTGACTGGGCTAATCCAATCAGAAGGCCAAACAGCCGTTGTTCTCGTTCGTCATTGGCTAATTCATGGTGACGTCACAGCAAACAGCCATTGCGCATGGTATAGATCGTTCGTGCTTGGAATTCCAAGGAGAAGGACAGAATCACTGCTTCATCCCCGTATTCATCTTTTTTAAATGGAATATGTGCGTGGTTTTCTTTTTAATTGAACATATTTGTCTTTTAAGGAAACTTGATGTTGGGTGATACGGCAGTTTTGCTATGTTTTTAATTTAACGGGAAACTGAAGACGGAATAGGGTTGATTACAAAACGTTGTTTTGTTTTACTTGTGCACTTTTACGCTTTTTTTTTTGTAATAGTATAACTTCCAGCGAGATGGCAAGTAGGCCTACCATGTTTTACAGAGCAATAAAAAAAGTGGTGTACTAAGATCACACACAAATTCCTTGTAGAATGCTGTAGAAAATCCATCTGGTCCAACTGTTCTAGAAAGGGGCCAAATCATTTTCATTTGTTTTAGGAAAAAAACTGTACTGTATGGAAAGTTGATCTAGACACACGCTAGAGTGTCGCCACCAAGTATCAATAGATCATCCGACTGTAGACATCCGATTGTTAAAAGATTGATGTTGATGAAAAAACAGTTGAGTATTATGATGAATTGTAATTTTAGTTGTTGTATCAGAGCATATGACTACGGGCAGAGCCTCCTACAGTAAAGGCCAGATCAGATGAAGACAAATGAGGCGCGTAAAATCAACCATTGACATAGAAGGGAGCTGCCATCTCTACACCAAGCAGCGAAATTTCAAACTAACCGACAAGGGTTCCAAATTCTGTCAACCGATGACGCCACTTGGCAAACTTGCCGCGTCGTTATTTGATTCGCCGTTTTGCGGAGCATTGTGTGAGGCGAAGATGAAACGGCCTTTACTGTAGGTGGCTCTGCTACGGGTCACGGCTCTGTATAATAAATTCAAATTCAAATTGATGAAAAAAGACGGCTTCCCTAGCAGACTGTCTTTAACTGAAACAAGCTTATACGTGATTTCAGCACACTGGTGTAAATTCTCCCTGCGGTAGAAATCTTTGCAAATCGTTTGAATCAGGTGTCATGGGTCCAATAACGAAGAAAACCTCAAAATAAAAATGTGGGAACGTGTTCTTCATGGAGAAAAAATGCCCTCAATAACGTTGAAATGTGTTACTAGTAAGTAGCTAATCCGCAGGCTCCCATGTTAATCTTCATAGGACATAAAGACACTAATACAGCTCACTAGGGAAAGTTGCCAAATCTAAATTTCGGTAGACAGGTAAAACGTCATATGGGGAAGTGCCTTTTTCAAAAATGGAGGTTGTAGCTAGAATCACGCGGCCCTGAAGTGGCGCGTAAGTGCAAAATTATTATTGTAACCACTGTTTGTATTGTCATCCAACAGTAGATGATAACATGCTCCCCCCCCCC
>JAHWFP010215021.1:12851-24958 GCA_023313725.1 Lithobius niger
GCTAGAGAAGTCGTAAAGAGTGCACGTTGTAGCTGGAGGTCTTCACACTTTCCATGTGAAGACCTCCAGCTGCTGTACGCTTAGTCAAAAGGTTTGGGGTCGGGGCCCCCAGAGGGGACTCTAGGGACCCCAGAAATATACCAAAATGTGTCCCCCCTGTAATTCGTAGTGTACTGTTTCCCCAGCAACCTTAGCGGCCCACTCACGCAACTGTGAACGTTCATCTAACCACCAGTGGCCTCGCCAAATGGAAGTGGAGGGTCGTACGCCCCCCCCCCCCCCCCGAGCACCTCCTTTTCCCTTTGCCCAAGTAACTTACAGGCATGGAAACATAGATAAATCAGAACTAGAGAAGGGTTTTACTCTAGGGGTTTACTAGAGAAGACAACTAAAGGTATTTGTACCCCAAAGTGGTATTCTAGCAGCTTTGCAAGAGTAATCCTCGTTACAATACGTTCGATAGAACGATTAGTGAAATTAACTACAATAAAAAAAATATAAAAAAACCCGTAATATAGTACGTATGGCCGGACAACAGAGAACTGCATTTTGGTGTCGTGGACAGTCAAAGCTAAACAGAAAGCCAACCCGTGCGTTCATCCTTAAAGTAAACGTTCAAAGTGTGCTCTTGCAACCTGTTGGCAGTAGTAAAGTCTGTCCTCAAACTCATTTGTCACATTCTGAAGGGTTTGTGGTGTAATGGACCAACATTCAACAATGATCCTCTGCCGTAGTTCAGCAAGAATTGCTGGTTTCGTTTTGTAGGCCTGATCCTTTAGATGACCCCAAAGAAAGAAATCTAAAGGGGTCAGATCTGGTGAGGGTGCTGGCCATTCCACTGGCCGAAGTCGGCCCACCCATCGCCCAGGGAATTCTCTACTGAGATAATCACTAACTGGGATGTAGAAGTGGGGGGGGGGGGGGGGGGTGAGCCGTCCTGCTGGAAACTTTGATCAAAATCAATGTTATCATCTTCAATCACAGTGACGATTGTCGGAACAATTAAGTTCGCCAACAAAACTGAATAACGTTGCCCGTTTAGAGTGCCGTCTATGAAAAAGGGTCCAATTATTCTCTCCCCTATAGGATGCCTGCCCAAACATTCAACTTCTGTGGACGTTGGGTATGCGTCTCTTCAATCCAATATGGATTTTCAGCTGCCTAGTATGCATTTATGCCTGTTTACCTCACCATTCAAAAAAAAGCTTGATTCGTCACTAAAACTCACTCGCGAAATGTAACCGGAATTCTGATGAATAAGAGGCACCATATCCTCGAAGATTTGAAGTCTGCGGTCAGGGTCGTTCTCGTTCAGTTCGTGATGCAGTTTTACCTTGTACGGGTGGAATTTAGGTTTCTTAAGAATCTGATGAACTGAGGACTTTCACATACCAAGTTCGCGGCCAGCAGAATGAACCGACTGTTTTGGATATATTATAAACTCTCCTAAAACATGAACTTACTCTTCTTCAGTTCGAAGGGTTGCAGGACGACCGGGCCGTGGAGCATCTTTGACGCTGAACGTTCCCCTGAACTTTCCGACTAAGGACTGCAAACCATTTAGTCACACAGGCCTATCTGGATGAGCATTGTTAAACAATCGCACTGTTTCACGAAAGTTTGTGCGAGCCACTCCATGAAGGAATATCAACTCAACCTTGTCATTGTTTGAACGAGCCATATGTACAACACAGATCATAATTAAAACCAGGAATGGTTAACGCTCGTTAAACCCTTTTAACAATGAAAACTCTTTCACCCGTTGACTCTTTGCCAATTTTGTCAGTGTGGGAAGCTTACAGTAGAAAACATCACTACGGTACTATAGAGTAGTGACACGACGTAGTATTATTGTATAAAGCTCTATGCTGGAGCCTTAATGGGTTAGCTGCAAGGGGCACTTCAGAGAGAAACAGAAGGGCGTCGTACTGAAGCCGATGCTGTGGAGAGTGATTTCTTAGACCCAAAACGCGCGATTTTTGTTGTTGAAGAAAACAACGTTATTTTAAGCCTAAGAAATCCGCTTTTCCGTTGTTTTTCCCTCCATTTTTATGTAGTGCACCTTGTAGTTATGCCCTCCAAAACCCATACTGGTGCCAATCTGGTGCCAATATGGCGGCAAATGTCACTGCTCTATAGAAGTACGTTGTTTTCCTTCCGTTTTGTACGTACGGGTTGGCTTTCTGTTTAGCTTTGACTGTCCATGGTTGTGTATGACTCGCCTAAGTAAGACCTTTCCACTCGACCCCCCTTTCTATTTGAATTTTTTAAGTTGGGTCCCCTGATGGGGCCCCAGAGGGGGGAGGGGGGCTAGTGACATGGCGTCCATATCAAAAGGCAGATTCGTTAGATCAACTAGGAACCCCAAAGCTTCATTTTTGTAGTCCTACCCCCTATAATATTATGAGGCCAACCTGGGACTTTTTGGACACCCTGTATAGGTTTTCATTACACAAGCACACGTTTTTTAATATACAAGCAACCGTTTGATATTTTTTCTTTTATGGAGGTGGCGTGTTCATTTCTCACCGATCCTAACCTGACTCACCCCTTTATTACCAACGCTGCAGCTTCCGTGTGTTGTTTGAGGCAAATAATAGGTCGCGACACACCAGGTGAACGATATTTGCATTCAGAAACGACGAAGATCAGCTAAAATACTGCTGATAATCTACATACGCGTCATGAATGGGAAGGAAGGTTGTTATGCAAACGCCAAAACCATGAAGAACCGATCCAAAACACTGTTCGCATCCATAAATGGGGAGCACTATAATTAGTAATTCATTTTCCATATTTTGTTTGCTTTCTGTGAAGGGTAGACTGTTTATTAGCTCGTTCGCATTCGCACTTTGCTTCTCTGGTACGTATTCAATTCTCATACTAGACAAATTGCATCATTTTTCATAAAATGGTAAGAAAAGTAATTTTCTCAAAAAAAAGTCAGGCCTGCTTCCACCAAGTAGTTCTCTTTCGCTCAGAGGCAGACTGCCAATAGACAATTACTAGCTGTGCCCCCGGCCTAGCAAACGTCGGTCCAGCTGGTTCCCGCATACGCCAGCCATATACTGGGCAGCATGAAAAGGAAGTGGCCGTCTACCCTCGAAGCCCCTGCACATCCCCCCTCACTTCTCCTATTGTGTGGTCTGAATACTACCCCCACCCATGCTCCCCTCCCCTGGAACTCTTGGTGTTTGGTCTTCTTAGGAAAGTAAATAACGGTTTCAATGGATGGCGAACAGACAGTTTCTCCGTTTTGATACCAAGCGCAATAAGCCCGCAACAACGATCATGCATGCAGTGATTGTTACTCACCCAACTTGGCACTAATACAGCCAGCATTACTGAAGCAATATTTCGTTTGTTTCTGATTGTTACAGAGCACATATTCGGCCGCTCGTCCTTTTTCTTACTTTTACGTTTATTGAGCTTACAAGCCATTCAAACCCCCGAGCACATTCTCCTGGTCTGCAGGGTTGTGTGCATCTCAGCCCTCTTGTAACAATACAAGGATACAGGAACACAACAATGAACGGAGGATCTTAGTTCTCAGCACTCGATTACAATGCAACGATGCAGGACACAACAATGAAAAACGATTGTTCTCTGCACCGGTTCTCAGCACTCGATTTTTTTTTTTTTTAATTCATCACAACATGACATCCATTGTGAAAATTTAAAGATGCTCCATTAAAACTTTCTTTAAAATCTGTGGTTTCGGCGGTACATTTTTGTTTACTTGTGGAGATGGTTAGTTTCCATGTAAAATGTCGGTCGCATCGACAAAGGCACCTGGAGACAGGTGGGGGGGGGGGGGGGGCTTTTTCAGAAGCCCTTTTTTTTGGGACGTGCCTTGTTTTGGCCTAATTAGTGTAACGGAACATCGAAAAAGCCTTTGTTTTAACGATTTTGATTTTGTTTTTTATGGATTTTCTTAATGATTGTGTCTACCAAAAGGGCAAGAAGGCAAAGAAAAAGAGGAAGGGGGGGGGGGGGAATTCAACCCCAATAGCCACAATGTACAGGCGCCCTTGCGTACCGACTTCCGACACAACCGTCTCAAACATTATATTACGTGATCTCTTTCGAAATATCGCCATCAATCGACAAATCAAATAAATCCTCGAATACCAAACCCGAAGACATATAGAACACTATACGCAAAAGTAAACGTTTTTTTTCCCCTTTCTGCCTTGCATTGTTGGACTACTTCGTGCACTACATCATTGTTGGAGTCCGGTGCTTCTTCATTGTCGGGCAGAGATGCGGACATCGGTAGATAAATAAGTTATCGCCTGTTTCCCTCGTGCAAAGAACTAACAATCGCTCGGCCCTGCGTCCCTCGACAATGTTAGTTCTCAGCAATCGGGAATCAGGCGATAACCTACTACAAACAAAAACGTCAGGTGTGCCGTAAAAAGGGGTTATATGATTGAATTATCACGACTGACCCGTCGTTACGAGGCCGCCTCTCGGTTGAGGGGGGAGGGGGGGAATTCGGTGCGTCGGTATCGTGCTGTTGCTAAATTTGTCAGGGCTGCTGGTGTCACGGTCTACCTTCCACTCTCCTCTGCGCCACTCTGCTCTGCTCTCTGTTTTCTGTTCTCTGCTCTCTGCTCTCTGTTCTGTTTTCTGTTCATCTGTGGACTTTTCTCATGTAACGTGAGACTTGGTTGTTTGAGAAAACCCGGGATTACTACCCTAAATGATTTGCTCCTTTTAAGTCCATAGACTGATAAATAACTGCAGTGGTTGGGCCAGTGTTAACTAATCTTAAGAATTGTACCCTCTCTAGAACAAAACTAAACAGTGATTAACAATAATTAACAAAATAGTAAACATTTAATCCAGGCACAATTCTTTACAATAAATAAGGTTCACATCACTTATTAGGTGGACTAGCCATTCTAAATTTATCAACACAGTTGCCAGAAAATTAAGGATATCAAAAATATATACACATAAATTAAGTATAGACACCTACACACTTTTATCCCCTTTTTCATTCAACAACATCAAATTAAGGCTGCCAATATCATGCAGTGACCAACCATACAAATGGGCTTCTCATATAATCTAATAGATGGGGGGGGGGGGGGGTGGACCCAAGAAGCCAAGCTTCAACTTTATAATAACTTTACCCCTTTAATTTGAGAATCTGTATCTTAACCAATAGATCTCATGCTTAAGTTAATTTCCCCAAAAGTTAATTTAAACCCACACAAGGAAAATAAATACAAGAAATCAAATCCTTGACTGCCAAACTGCTCCACTAGGCTAATGCTACAGCCAGAATGCTTTAAGGACTGTCCCTCACAATAAAATGACTGGACCTCACTTTAAGCTACTAGCTGGTATAGCCTTAACTCCCTAACCTTAAATTGAAACATTAGCTCCTCAAAATTGCTTACTAGACAAATGTCAAATGCTCTTAGGCCTAAATAATACCCAAAGTATCAAGGCTTTTTGAGTACTCACCCATTTGCAGCACATAATTCAAATTAGCAAAAGCATTATTCCATTCCCATCTTTCACATGATTCTTTAACAATTCAATTCCTGCACCATGAAATAAGGGGACCTTTCAATTTCACAATAAATAAGTTGAAACACCCATCACTCAACATATACATACACTGCCTGAACAAAGAGCAAACAAAATAATGGAGTCAGGCCGAGCATGGGATGACTTCCCCTTATAGCACTTAGTCACATGACCCCCACAATTTTATTTAAACAAGCAGAATCCAGTCCAAATTCCCTTGTTGTACACTAGCAGGCCAAGTTACAATAAATACTAAAATAAAATATAATTAGTTTACTGGGCAGCTACCAATTGATTTTGATGAAAATGGTAAGGTAAATTGCAACCAGTGCCATCTAGGGGCAAACTTTGTAATTAAACCCCAAAACAAGGGATCCACTACTCCCAATCAAGTGGTACCACATAATCTCGGTTTCTCTTATTAACACCTATAATTCAGCATTATTAAGTAATAATAAAAAAAAATGAATTCACCCAGAACCATTGATAATTTGCCCAGGGACTCCATTTCCACGTACAGTAAGGCTGGTTCAAATAACAGGCAGCCAAGTGAACAACCAGGTCATTACATGTTGCCGAAGTGTTTGCGGCACTTGGAAAATTGGAGTAATATGTCTGGTGTAGTATGGAATTTGTTGTTGTACTGCATTATATGTAGTTTACCCGTTTTACGGGTGATTCTCCGATAATGTCATATTTTCACTTTTGAAAAATTGAAATTTTTATTCGCACAAAACTGTTTAATTTTTGTATTTTTTTGCGTGTAGAAAGGCTATTTGGCACGAATTCATGACTTGCAAGGAAACAAACTTCACCAATAAAAAGTTATGGGCCTTAGAATGGTGTTGATGGAGAAAAAAATGACATTACCATCACGGTCAGTTTTATGGGTACTTTGAATAATTCTTTGACTTACATGGGTTGAAGTTTTGACGAATTTGGACAATCAGCCGCAATGCAAATAAAAATCAAGGAGATACTTCAGTTGACTGCATAAGAACCGTTTTAAAATTTTATTTTTTTTATTGTAATTTTCTAAATTTGACATGAAAACGTTTCCCTTATTGACTTACTCTGATGCCAAGACGATATTAAGTAATTTTTTTTATTGTTCACCCTAAAATGAAGAAACTATTACACCCGGTGAAGATTGTGAAGTGTTTTAGGGCGATGAAAACAGGTGCTGTGATGGTAATGATATAACTGTGATGGTAATGAGTAGCCGTTCTAGGAGTAACTTGAAAATGATACTCCAGTCAAGTCGATTTGAAAATTAGGTGTTTATAACTAACCGGAAATACTCTAAAAGTTTTACAAGAAAGATTTTTATTTTTAAAAAATACGACAAATAAAATACTTTTCCATGCATTTTTTTTCAGCTATACTTGCTATGCCGTTATCGTATACTACACTGGAATGTCTTTTACCCTCTTTCTGTAATTTTATGATATCACGGCCTCCCTCAATATCTCACGAAATAAATTTTCCTTAATATCTCACGTTAATACAATATCTGAAACCCCTCTATTCCGAAGAAGTTCTAAATAATTTAAATAATTACAGCAGACTTACAAACATAAACGTAACAATCGTAACAGCATGCATCATTTTTCCCCTTTGCAAAATCATTAATTATTAATTTATGATTATTAATTTCTTGGAAGGTAACAAATAAGGTTTGTTACTTTGAAACCGTAATAAAGACACACCGGAAACACCGGTTCTCGTCAGATCCCCGAAGTTAAGCAGCATTGGGCTGGATTGATACTTGGGTAGGTGACCACCTGGGAATCTGGATGTTGCAGACATAGGGCCTTAGGGCTTCGGGCAGATAACCAGGAGTGGTTAACGCTCGTTAAACCCTATGAAACCCTATGTAATGAAGACAAGGAGACCCTTCTTTCAGTCTCCCCCTTCACCCACCCAATATTTGCTTCATAACCATCACGATCTTTGGTGCTGAAATGAGGGCAATGATGCGTGATGGTAATGACGATCTGACAGATTCATCCACGTTCCATTTAAATCACCAAGTAAATGTTAAGTCTACCTAACGTTAGTTTCAGCTACGTACACGCTGAGTACTAGTACCTAAAATAATTTTCTGTGTTTATGAGCTAATATAACTATTTCGTACTTGGTATGGCAATGATGGTTCTTGTTTATACCCACCTGATTCTAGCCTTTCGGTGCTCTTCCTACAAAAACCGATGAGTTCGTGCTGCCGAATTGTTGCATGAGGAATCAGCTCTATGGTCAATAATGTTTGTAACAGCACCACTTGTAATAAGTCTGACATCTAGTGACGACTAGGACAATTAACACTCAGCGTTACGGTAATAATGGTAGAAGTTTGGGACAGGCATAAAAATATCAATTCAGAACTACAATTGTCATAATAGCCGCAGACTTTAAAAAAAAAATCAATATTTAAAAAAAATTAAATGCAATATATAAGAAATTTTTTGGTTCAATTTTGCGTGTCGAATCTTGCTTGCAAGTTGATTCTCATTGATGTGGGACGCGTTATGGTAATGATATTTTCGTCATTAAAGCTTAACTAACCCCAAGAATATCACCCATGTCCGTGTCTCAGTCACCAAGTACCCCGCACCGGTGCCCCGCCCAGAGGTGACACACCAGGAGAAAGTGCTCTACCGTTTCAGCCTCTGTACCACACCTGCAGACAGGCTTGTCACTCCAGCCCAGTCTGAACTCGTGCGCCCTCAACAAAACGTGCCCCGTCCGAAGCCTGGACAGCATACCTTCGTCCTTCCTTGAGAAGTCGTCTAGGTCACACGGCCGTAAGACCTCCGGATCAGTTTGCTTGCATCTCATCCCAACTAAGCACGTACTGTACCTGTCCAGTTAGACGATGGCGTTCGGCAACAATAAGGTAAGACTTTCGCTGTTTACACGAGTGGCGAAGCCACGAAGGCAATAAAGCGAAAGTCTTACCGCATTGTTGCCGAAAGCCATCGTCTGACATATTTGTACAACGGCGAGTTTAATCTTTAGTGAGCGAGCAATTGTTGCAATAAAGCGACAGTGTTAGTGCATTGTTGCCCAACCATCGTCGAACATATCTGTGCAACAACGATTTGCATTGTTAGTAACCGGTGATGAAAATAAGCATTACTCGTTTTTCGTGTTAACGAGTAACAATGCAAATGGACTGCCAGAAATAATCGGCAACACATCATTGTTGATAAAATGGACGTGCTGCTTGTTTGTAGTAAGGCGCATGGCTTCGGGCCACTAAGCTTTTAATAAATCCGTAGCCGCGCTACTTATTTTTGATGGTTGAATGGAAATCAGCAAACGCTTTAATTTATACTAGCAGTGCACGGAAGATTGAGTCTCCCGGTCTTAGCCTCCCCCGGTGTTTGGACTTCTTAGGAAAGTAAATCGTGTATGCAATATTTCATTGATTAGTAGAGTGATCCTCCAATTTTCCTCGCCCCTCCTCTTCCCATCGTCTCCCCCCCCCCTGTACTGCAAGTTAATCTCCGTGATTGTCTCCCGATCATAGCATCAATCCTTCAATTTTACTCGCCCTTCCTCTTCCCCTCCTTTTCTGTTCTTCCCCCCGGCCCCCTTCTGCAAATTTATCTTTGTGTTTGTCTCCCGGTCAAAGGCTCTACCGGTGTTTGGTCTTCTTAGGAAAGTCTATAATGTTTGCAATATTTCATTAGCACACCCAGACCCAGAAAAGACGCAAACTTGTGTTTTAGTGAATGCTGAAAAACCGTATCACTGAGAAAGTCAGCATTCAGTACGCAAGCAAGGTAATCTTTGTGATTGTTTCCATCACCTTCGAAACAATTCCCTTCGGCACAACGCACCACCAAATTGTTACAAGTAATTTTCCTTTATTTGCTCACGCATGCAAACATTGTTGCCGCCCAGTTTAAAACAATTCAAATTCGCTCTCATCTACGAAATAAAAGCACCTTTCCATCGTATCAGGCTGCCAGCGGGCCTCGAAATTAACAACATCATAATCGTCGTTTTGTTTAAAGTTGACCGCTTTTAGTTGATACATGGATTCGTTTTTTTTAAGTTCAACAACGAAAGTCCAAAAGTTTCTTTTTTTTTCGCTCAACAACGAAAGTCCAAAAGTTTCTTTTTTTTCGCTCAACAACGAAAGTCCTCAAGTCAAAACCTATAGCCAGCCAACAATGCCACAATTACGCGAACAGACATTGTTTGCAATGAAGCAATGATTCGCCACGTGAATCGCAATTGCAGTCAAGTTTAAACTGATTGTTGCACGTGTTTTTACAGTAATTGATTTTCACCTTCGCCTTACTTTTGCCGGCATGAGTATTAGTAACACTGGCAAGTGTTAGTAAGGATCGACCTAGGATCTCTGTGTTAACTCTCAACTTTGAAAGCTTATAACTCCGTCAAAAGTAAACATAGTTAAACCAAATTTGGAAGCTAGCCTTGACTAGTTAAGGCCTGTCTGCAGTCCAAAAACTGTGAAATTCGGTCTAGCTAAACCCGAGCTGCAGACAGGGGCCAAACGGACAACTTCGTGTTCTTGTTCTGAGGATGTACATACCTTTCGTCTGTCCTCTCTACAGGTCAAATCATTTGTCCTATAAAGCTGGTACTTAACTCATTTTACAGGTATTGCTCTGTAGATGTGCCCTTTCCATAAGGTCTTTTCTAATTGGTCAAGTGGGTCAGGGGTTACGGAACTCTAAACGACCAGATTGGTTGTTTTACATTGTTTTAAACATTGTTATTATGCAACAATGCCAATTAGCAAACGCCAGCTGCAAAATTAAAGGATTTGTTTCTACTGTTAACATTGGCGATAGCCAGGTTAGTAAGAGTCAGCCTAGGGTCTCTGTGTTAAACTCTCAGCTTTGACCGTCAACTGCACTGTTTTACACTTTAGCTGCAATTCTAAAAGTAACACGAATTAATAAACAAAAACTGAACGTATGGGTCTTAAAGTCAAAACCTAGAAGGAACACGGACAAGCTTTGCCAGTCAGGGTCTAGGTGTAAAATTTTGTCAGTAAGAGGCTGGTAAGCATTAGACCCTTACTACCCGGTGGTCAGCAATAAATACATTTTGACGAAAAACTGGAAATCCTCCTACAAAGACTCATGTAATGATCCAGTGGTAGTAGGTATACGTTTCCTGCTTTGCTTTATGTTGAAAATTATATTTCGATTTAGTAACATGACAACATATTCGCAGCAGAGAGCATTATTGCTTATCCCCTACCATAAATCGCCGAAATATAATAAAAAATTCTAAAACATCATAAGACAAAATGCCAAACTTTACAAGAAAATTGTGTTTTAAAATACCTTAACAATATTTTAAGAACAAGGAAAACCTGCCACCACCGTTCATACACACGTTCTGTCCGAATAGACTAGAACTACACTGTAATTCACAAAAACGCTTCTGAGAACACTTCTGGGAACACTTCTGAGAACACTTTAATGGTCAAATTAAGGACGCTTCAAGTGTTCTTTTTAAGAACACTTCCAGTGAGAACACTTCTTAGAACACTTCATGTGTTCTTACTAAGAACACTTCAAGTGTTCGGAACACTTCATGTGTTCTTACTAAGAACACTTCAAGTGTTCAGAACACTTCATGTGTTCTTATTAAGAACACTTCCGAACACTTCAAAATGGTCAAATTAAGACCACTTCAAGTGATCTCAGAAGTGTTCCGCCTGAAGTGTTCCACCTGAAGTGTTCTCAGAAGTGTTCCACAAATGAAGAAATTTTGCAACATTACAAATCTGTATTCCAGGTGCTAAAAAATAGAAAATCAAACTAAATTGCACGAGTTAATCCAAGATTTATCAGTTTTAAAATTCAAGAGAGGACACTTTTATTTTCCTCCCCTCTTGGACTTGCAGAATAATTTGCCGAATAATTGTAAATCGCCCTGTTTATGGTTTCCACATCTTTCCTTAGTCCTTTAGTTCAAACTGTTTACCCATTTAGATGGGAACAGTGATGTAAGGAAATATCACTGGTTTAATGAAAAGCCTCTTGCTTTTCTTATAAGTGTTGTTGGCTAGGCTTCAGTGAAAGAGCCAGGGGAGGGTAAGTAGTTTCTACACAATCATTACTTTAATTCTTTAGTCCAAATCATAAAATCGTTTTGGTGGATGTAGTGACGCGCAGGGTACATCGCTTGTATAGCAACACGCAAGTAGCAACATAAATCTAACCAATGAAAACAGTTTAATCGAATACAACTTTTCGAGTATTTAAAAAGTATTTATTTAAGGATGAAAAGCAAAACTTTTACCTAACCTGAACAAAATAATACCATTTTTCCTACCAACCATAGAAATGTAAGCCTTATCAGATGAAAACTAAAATGGACCATACCGATCCAACATCATGGTATCGTTACCAGATTCAGAACAGCCTTATTAGTATCTTTCCACAAAAGCCACTCTCTGTCATGCTTGCTGTCATTGGCTCAATGACCTTGGCAAATCCACCATCAGAAAAACATCAAATATCAGGGAACGTGATTGACATTTTATAACATTTTTAAAGATATTTTGGTAA
>JAHWFP010215022.1:0-17160 GCA_023313725.1 Lithobius niger
TTGTCACCTGAAGAAGACAGCAGGAGATATATTTTTTTTAATTTTTTTCAAAGCTGTCGAAAATTTGTGAAAATTGTAGACTGGTTTTCGCTGTTTTGAGAGGTGCGTAAATGATGTCGTCTGCTTTGGAATGTGAATCGATTGACTCTCAATGTAATCGCAGCCATTATGCTATATTTCGAGTACTCCATGAGACTGAATTACGCTCTCCTTAGCACACATCACAATTGGCCTCTCCAATTCCATCTTCACCACCCCCGTACACGACACCCACACAACGCTCCGTCCACAATAGGAACCACCTGGCCTTCCCGTCGGCCCTCTGCACACCTCTTCAATCACCAACCATCCGGGAACTACATCACACAGCCCCAGCTCCTCTGCCATTCCTGCTAAACGACATCCGCCACCGCCCAACAAATTTCTACTCCTCCACCTCCATTTCCTCAACGGCCTCCACCTTCAGTTTGTGTCCTCCGCCTCCTCATGCAGACGCTCCTCCACCAACGGATAGTCCCTCCGTCTGCGACGCTTCCTCTCCATCAGGATGACAACGACTCACCGACGCTCCAGGGGTCACACTTGCCACTCCAATTTCGTCACCACCATACAGTACCTACACTCCACCACTTCCAGTGTCCGATCCGGCGCCAATCGTTTCTACAACTCCGCCGCCTGTCCCAGACGACTTCCAGAAACCATCGAAAGGTTCTCCTGCCATCCTTCCGCTTACTGCACCTCCTTTCCTTCCTCCTGGCTCGCAGCCATCCACTTCTACAATTGACACATCTCGTGCTCTCACCTCAGCCTCCGCTTCTACACCAGACGTCACAAGAATCGATTTGGAACCCTCCGAAACTTCTATCTTTATTTGGCGACAAACCCTACAATCTCCTCTCTTGTCACGCATTTCGAATTAATCTGTCTGGCAATTCAACAAACGCCACCTCCTTCCTTCCAGTTTTCCATAGTATCAATCCGAACACAAAATCGGCGGAAGGAGACGTACCATGCTCCCCACCGTGTTCAGGCCACAGGCGTAGCCCTGGGATTTAGGATGATTCCGTAAGCCTTCTCACCCTCCAATTTTAACAGAACTTACACCTCCATTTTATTCTGGGACAGCGAGGCGTCCGCTTTTACCTTCCCCTTCTTACAAAGGGTAGTATGACCATTCTCCTCGCTCAATTATGTAACAAGGAGTTCGCATCAATCACCAAAAAAAAAAAAAAAGAAAGAGGAGGAAGGACAAGGTGGTTTGATCATCGTCCAACCATTCTCTATCTAGATGCATTTCCATCTCTTCACTGACACAACATGCTGAATTCACATTCATCATCCTCAAGACTTACCTCCGGCCTGTCCTCCCGTTTCCCCACAATACCTCCGCTTCCACACCGTCCTCGTCCTTCCCACAAAGTAAGATGGTTTCAGCACTTATGCTTGATTCCTTGCTTTGTACCCTTTGATGCTTAGACCACTGCATGCGGTGTATTTTTTCTTTTATTATATTATTACATGTCCATGAGCAACCGTATCCCCCAATCTCACCTTACAATTGACTTAGCAAACTCACCGGAGTCTTGCTATGTCCCGGCCTTGTCGGTATGGTGAAAGTGGTTGGGAACGCAGATGTGTCTTCGTCGGGAAAAGTATCTTTTCTTGGGGACGCCAGCTTGTACTGCGGGAAGATAGAACCAAGCCCTCCTCCAAGAGACGAAGTCTGCTATTTAAACAGGTAATGTATTTTTTCGTCGTCTATAAAAAGACTAAAATTGGAGGGCCCTAACCTGCTTAATTTTAGATTTTATTGCCTAACCGAAAATATACATTACCTTAACTCCCGTCCGAACCTCCCCTCCATGAGCTAGCTTCTGGAAGGTGGAGAAACGATGCCAACAGTTCGCTGCGCCGGAACTTATATAAGCAGACATAGGCCCGCGCATGCACAGTACCATACGAGCTAGGCAGGGAAGACAACTTTCAAGATTCTAGGGGAAAATAAAGCTCAAAAGGGGAAACTGCTATTAAAACAGGTAATATATATTTTCGGTTAGACAATAAAAACTAAAATTAAGCAGGGCCGGGCCCTGCAGTTTTAGTCTTTCTATTCAATGAGAGTGAACTATGCTCTGCTACGATCACGCCATTTATTGCTTTCTCCCATTCCATCGTCCCCACCATGGCGTGCATATTACTGTGCTTGTTCCCGAACACGCTGTCCCCACAATGTGCGTCCATCAACCATTCCCTCTCCCGGACGCCGGACCTCAGCAACGACACTACTTTCCCCTTCTGTCCAAGAACTGCACACAGCTGCGCCGTCTCCTTTACCGTCCTCTTTGCACGACCCTTCATCCACTGTTCGGCGTTCCGAATCACATCTCGCCGACTTACACATTGTTGCCACGTCGCCCACCATCCCTGAAACTGATTCTCCTGCCATTCCCGTCCAACAAGACGCACAATCCTCGATCGTTCTTACCTCGACACCCGTCACAATGGTGCCCCTGGTTCACGACACCACTGACCTGCCAACAACCACGACAATCGCTCCCTTGGATCTACAGACATTACCTTCACACTTCTTGGCCAAGCTACGTCTCCTTCCGTTCCGACCCTGCGTTCCCCCGTCTCACTCTGGTGAGAAACCACTCAGTCTCCACTATTGTCCCACATCACTAATTATTCCGTGTGGCAATTCGACAATGCCCCGTCATTCGTCCCAGTGTTCCACGGGATAAACCCTCATGCTACAACTGCTTCTGGTGATCTACTTTGCTCCCTGTGCCGTGCCAAGGCTAAAGGGGTAGCCCTTGGTTTTCGAATACCATAACAGTCCTCAAGTTTACTCTCATAATATTTCCTCCGTTGAACTAGCGAGGCGTTCCCTTCGACGGTCCTCTACTCCATTAGAGGACGGTGGAGATTACTCCTCGCTTCACATTCCTCTTTCCAATCTCCAGTCACAATTTTCGTACTTATGCTTAAAAAAAAGAGAGAAAGGGGGGAACGACAACAGCAATATACAACAACGACAACGACTGAACTATAACAAATTACCACAGCTACGTGTGCTATCCCTCGCGCAACTTGTTTTGACAATCTCTAGTCCGAGCTCACGTCCCAGGTTCATCACAACCAGTGCTACCATCCCATTCACCTTTTATCCACATCCAGACGTCCCGTTCCTGGCACCGTACCTGTCCTCCTCAAGTCATCTTTCTTCCCACTGTAAACGAGCGCCACCGAAAAACGCCGGTTTTTCCAAAATTTGAAATTTTTTTTCTTGAGGCACCAAATGCCTCGCCGAGACATATCTCGCCGTTTCTGCAATAATGGTCCGATTCTCACAAACTCTTCGACATTTAATAGCCTGTCTAAATACAAGACTCTTGGGGAAGCCCAAATCCGGACTTTCCACCAGGAAGATCTTATCTGCATTTGAAATTCACCAAAACCAACCGAAGCACTCCGTCGTCATGGCCGCCATTGCTGAACTCTGTATTTTTGTATTTTCATTGTATCCCTTTTCTTTTAGGGCAAAAAGCCCGAACATACTAGCTTAGTGTATTGTAAGAGGATTTATACAGACAACCAATTTGTAGTGTGATATTTTTTATTGTGTTTGTCGGCCGCAACCCATATGAAAAATTTCCACAACGATCGAATTTTAACTTTAAAATTTTAAACGTTAAATGTTGTCAGTAACTTAATGCGTTATAGCATTCATCTAAGCTAGTTTATTTAACCGCATTTATACTTTATTTATATTCTTTTACCCCCAGAAACGCTACCATATATCCAAACGTATAAACGTATTACGACCTGGCATTCTACCGGACACGAATTTTTCAGTGTATATATGTTTATTTTAGTTCTCCTCTAACCTGACTGAGACCTACCCAAAATCTACGAATAGCTTCATCTGCTATTAAACACTAAAAGAAATCTTAAAAAGATCTGTTTAACCCATTTCCGAAAGTCAAACTGTGCAAAAACTTCGAATCCCCCATTTTTGCCCCCCTCCCCAGCCAAAACTAGTTGTGGTGTTTAACACTGCAGTTTACCGTTAAAGCTTGTTTAATTTAATAGTAATGTTCTATACATTACCCAAAGCCAAGTAATAAGCTTTAACAAGAGCCAAATCACGTTGCAATCATGTAAATATGGAATACATAGCCAATAATTCAAAATAAAGGCCTATTTCCGAAAGTTCAATTGAGTAAAACTCAAAACAGGCCTATCTTTTCCGTCTTGAATGTCCCTACTCCTTCAAACGGCTCTGCACCCAGTTCCTTTGTTCATCCGACTTCTCCTCCCACTTTCCATTGTTCTCGAGGCCCTCAGCCAATCAGACCCCCGCAGCTATCCTCGGCGTCCGCGCCTACTTCCGGTAATGTGTATAAAACCCCAGCCCCAGAATCCCTAGTTAGCACAGCTCACAGATCTCAAGCTAGAGACCGGTCACGCCAGTCGGGAGTGGAGACGCCATGTCCGGAGAATGCCATGCCGGGCACGATGGTAGTGGTTCGTATGTTATAGTTTAGCTTTTGAAAGTTCAGTTTAGGACCCCCATATTCTAAATTTTAGTTTAAAACTTAACTTAACTCTCTAGCTTGGAGAAAATTATGGTGGAGACGCCTGTAGCGGCATCTTAGGTTTCCTCTCCCCATAACGTCAGAGTGGTTCTCTTACTAAAAACCAATTTTTCCAGTTTATTTTAAATGGATTTTTAATCTAAACTAGTGGACGGTTTGATCTTTGTGGAAGTCAAATTGAAACAAACTCAGGGCCGTGCCGTACAGGGGGGGCAGGGGGGGGCGGCCGCCCCCCCAAAAATGACTAACAGGGGCGCCAAATTCGGGTGTTCAAATTTAGAAAAAAATTCTTTTTTTAAAACATTAGCATACTTTAAGTGATTAGCAATTATAAAAAAGGTAATAAACGCCAAAAAAAATTTTACCAGAATTCATAAACTAGCCGTAACCGTTGTCAAGGTCAGGTATTTTACTCCCAATTGCCTTAAATCCCCATCACACTTCAGTAGCAAGCAACTCATGCCTGCCACCCGAGTAAGAACCCTCGGTAAGGAGGAAGCGATTAGTAAAAAAGTGAGCAAGTTGCAGTAGACAGTATGTGACTGGCACATTTTCCACTGATAAGCAAAAGGACTCGAGGGCGCAGGGACGGACCAAGGACAAATTACGTGCAGAAGACGAAAAAAAAAATGGAAGAGCATCTAAGGAAAATTTGTAAAAAAAAAAAAAATAAGGCACCGTGTTTATACAATTAATAGTTTTATGTATTTTCCCTGGACTGTGTGCGTCGCCCTAGGATTGCATACGTAATTTTACTTAGGGGGTTTTATGACCTTAAAATTATTATACGGTTACCAAATATCAGCTTAATGATTTAATTATTTTCTCCCTGGATTTCTCTTATAATGGTTTGCGTAGTTAGGACTCCGCTTTTCGGATATGTAGTGATTTGACCAGTTGGTTCTCATATTACCCCCCCTGCGGCATCAATGGTTATTTTTAGAAAATTGACGTGCGCCCATCAAATTGGGACAACTTGTTATTTTTTCGGGTTTGACTATTTTGGTAAAATGGTACCATCGGTACAAATATCGAAGATATTGCTTCAATCATCAACAGACCTAATAACTAAAGAGGCTTCATATCTGCAATGTTCGTTATGAATTACAATTGCAAATAACTAACAAAAGAAAAAAAATCAAGTAAACTATAGTTCATAGAATACAAATTTGGTTGTAGTTTACGTTCTGAGACGTATGTACAATCCACCCAAAACCAAAACTGGTATAAAAGAAGCCGCCAAGTTTCCAAAAAGGATCGGCCTTTGAAAGTAGTGATATGATTCAACCAGGGAAAGGCCGCCAAGGTTAATCCTATTAGCCAAGTTAATCGCATCGACTAATCGTTCGAAAGTTAAATGAAAACTAGATTATTGCTACTCACTGCAGCAAATCTTCAAGTTTTCATTTAACGTCCAAAGTATTATTCGGTGAGATTCACTTGGCTAATAAGATCAACATGGCGGCCTTTCCCTGGTTGAATTATATCACTACTTTCAAAGGTCATCATTGCAGTTAGAGTTGGTCTGCGTCGGGAGAGGAGGGGGGGGGGGGGTGAGGCCAGCTGAAAATGCGACTATTTCTTAGTCCGTGATGTGAAGCCATTCAAATATATTTTCGACCATTTCTCTCCCAGACAATTCGGTTCCAAAATTAAACGGATAGTGCAATAATTCAGTTGTGTCTAAAATATAACTCGTACGAAAATTCGGTCTCAAGAAAAAAATGAACTCCCTGCAAATGCAAATAAGTTGAGCTCCATGATGTACACTAGAATCTACTTTCATTGCGTTATTGCTTGCATATCTGCCACGTCAGTGCAACCAGAACCCGGGGGAGGGGAACGGGGGTGCTGAACATCACTGGGAACAATAAACATCCTAAAACCATGCCAGTCAAAACTGCCGGAAACTCACTGCCGGACTTGAAGAGTGAAACTTTGGGTGTGCTCTTAAATCTATATTGCACCAAATGTCACCAACATTTCTAAGCTTAAGACGACATAACTTGGGACCAGATGTTCCTTTTTTTTTTTTTTTTACTTTGGGACCAAACTTTTTACTGAGACTGAATTTTCTGGTTCTGGTTCGAACTGTCTGGCACCCATCCAAATAAGTCATCATTTTTTTAAGAGTATAAGTTATGGGGGGGGGGGGGCGGCAAACCTGACAGGGAGCGTCAAATTACGCTTTGCCCCTCCAGATTCGCTGGCCTTGGCCCGGCCCTGAACAAACTGATGCCTAAGTGTAAAATTGCCGGGCTTTTTATTACTTAAACAGTTCTCGAGGGAACTAAGGGAGGTTGAAGTTTTTGTACTTGGAAAACTTAGAACATAACTGTGGACGGTTGATCATGTAGAAACATACTGTCAGTCTTTTATCAGTTGCGGCTGTTGAGTCTTGTGGGTGTCTCCGGGAGCACCTAATATTACCTTTTCTATTGTGAAATTTAACTTTTTATTCAAACCAAGTGTGTTTGTCTGATTTTGTGAAATACTAAGTGTATATTCAAACTTGTTGCTTTTAATTAATTTAATTCAAAAGCTTTCACGGAAGCAAACTATAATGTAAAGTGTCTTTTTCATTCTCTGTCGCAAAAATAAAACCAGGAGTTTTAAGCTTCAGTCGTTTGCTAGACTTGATTAATTGTATTTTAGTGTAAAATTAAATATGTAGCCCATCTTTAGATTTTAGCTAGTAAAACAGTTAAATCCACCGTTGGTGGCAGCAATACCGACAGTTTAAGGTTAGGCCCCTTTAATTAGGACCGGCGCTTCATCCCCCATGCTGGGACAGTGTCCATGCTGTGTTGAATAACATAAAAAGTCGTCATTAACACCGATTAACCTCAAGCTGAAATTCCACGTACACCAGGGAAACCGGGGGCGTTACAAGCACCTAAGCCGACGTAGCGTCCGCCGTTACACCACAAGGTAAGCTGTTTCGGTGTATAAGTCTGATTACTTACCTTGTACCCCCTTGATGTAAGACCTCTGCATGCGGTATACAACCACTTTCATATTGAGCGTTCTGCATTCCACAATATCACCTTCAGTCTAGCCACTCGTCCTCGAGTGAAGCTATTCCTCCGACCCAGTCGGAACGGTGGAATTGGCTTGGGGGGGGGGGGGCAGGTATCTTCATCAGGAATTAACTTTCCTTGAGGGCGCCGGTTCGTACAGCGGGAGAACTTGAACCTAGTCCTCCAACGAGTTACAAAGTCTACTATAAAACAAGTACTGATTTTCGTCGGCTATAAAAAGACTAAAATTGCAGGGCCCGAACCTGCTTAATTTTAGTTTCTAGTTGCCTTGAAAAAATCCATTACCTATTTTTTAGCCTTCTCCTTCTCCAATGCTGTTTCAACTAGAGATTAAACAAGGTTCTACCGGTTCGCTACCTACTGCGCAGCTCCATTGCGCAGCCTCCATCGTATATATAGTCAAAACGGAGCGACAGAGCTCACCTTTTCTTCTCTAGCCGCCACGCTCGCTGTTCACTTCGTTCGATCTCTGTGCTTACCTCCGCTTCCAGCACTAGCCTCCGCCTCTGCTTTGATGCCACGAGCAACGGGGACGCCCAGGGAATCCCCCCTTCCTCGCCTTTCCGCCTCTCCTGTTCCTCCGTCTTTCGAGAACGTGGAGGTTCTCGAACTTACCACCGAACAGGACTTACTGGAGCCTCCGCCTCCGAACCCACTGCTATCGGAATCCTTCTCTCCGCAGTGCAATACCGCCGCCACTTAACCGGTTCCATGCGGTCAACCACCTCCGGCATCCGACCTCCGGTCACTTTCTACCGAGCTTGCTTGCACCAAGGAACGTTATGCGCGACTGAAGTTGCAAATCAAGGCACGGAAGGTGGCGGCTACGCTTGCCTCACCCCTGCTTTGCCATTGGACCTTTCATCTCGCTCACGCAATACCTCCAAGCGGACTAATGAGCCTCTTACGCCCTCCCAAGTGCATTCCTTGATGGACTCTTCCTTGCATACCTTCAAATGCAAGGCATCCGATTATACTTCCGCCTGGTTGGCTTCCCTTTCCAAGCGCCACTGTTCACAGCCGGCCACTGCGGGGCCGTCCTTCCCTTCCGTCGATCCTCCGCTCCCTACACCGCCGCCACCACCACCGCCTTCACCTTCACCAGCAAGGTATTCGCATTCATGCCTTTCTCGACGACTGTCTCCTCCCTCACCAAAACTCGGAGATTTTGGCAACAAACCTAGCCTCCGCCGTGTCACTTTTTCATCAACTGGGTTTGGGGATCAACTTCCGAAAGTCTCGCCTCCAACCAGCTCAAGCATTTGTCGTCCTTGTAGTATCCTTCGACCTCCGCCTAGGATCAGTCATGCCGTCACCAGACCGGATCTCGTCACACCTCCGATCAGCTAGGGAATTTCTACGTCTACCCCAACACACTTTCTGGGACCTTGTCTCCGCCATCGGAGCCATAGATTCCTTTGCGGACCTGGTACACTACGGGAGGTGGATGGCACAACCTCTACACTACCGCCTACTCCAGTAGGGGGGGAGGGGAATTCGTCCGTCGCCACCAGACTTCCTCCTCAGACTTTAGTCCCATCTTTCCCACTACAAACCTTCCTCTGGTGGATGGAAGTCACGAACCTCACAGCATCACTTCCTCTCCACGAACCTCCTCCGCACCTCCATCTCTTCACGGGTGCCTCACAACTAGGTTGGGGAGCCCACGTCGACAATTTAACAGCCTCCTGTCGATGGCCCCCGGGAACGACCGAACTCATCAACCACCTCAAACTTCGGGCAGTCCTCCTCGGTCTCCGCTATTTTCAGAAGTTTCTATCCTCCAAAGTGGTGCAAATTCACGTTGACAATACTACGGCGGTAGCTTACCTCCGCAAGGGCGGGCGGACGCATTCCCACTCTGTTCACCAGATAACCTCCGAGATCTTCCAACACTGCATCGCCGATCATATTCACTTGCTGCCACTTCATATTCCGGGATCCCTGAATGTCATAGCCGACTCCCTGTCTCGCAAGAAACCTCCGATCAGCGAATGGGCTCTCCACCCCTCCGTTTTAAAACTCTCTTTGCCCTTCGGCAACGTCCTGCGGTGGACCTCTTTGCCACAAGATTCAACAACAAGCTCCCCTTGTTTGTCAGCCCGCTTCCAGACCCCGTGACTGGGCAGTGGATGCCCTCACTCTCGATTGGAGCCACCTCCATGCATATGCATTTCCTCTGCGCCGCCTACCTCTCGTCCTCCGCAAGATAGCCGGATGTCCGGGACCGTTCCTTCTAGTTGCACCGAACTGGCCGTCCGCTGCATAGTTTCCACTCCTCCTGTCTCTCCTCATCGACTCACCTCACCGACTACCAGCAGACTAGGACCTTCTCTCGCAGGGCCGAGGCCGGATTTACCACCCGAACCTGCCATCGCTACGCCTTCATGGGTGGCTACTGTAGCGGTGCTCACAGGTCCTTGAGGTGCCTACTGTTCTGCACTGACATCTGGTGTGGTCTCGGGAAAGTTAGTAGTACTTCAGGTGGCCGTTTTTACTTTAGCGGAGAAAAACTAGCATAGCAGTCACTACTGCACGGTTAGGAATAGAGCGTCTATGTCCTATCTAAAGGTTAGTACTATTTAATCGTTGGTTCACTGCCACCAGCTGGGTGGTTTAATTGCTAACCTTAGGCTTTAAATAAAAATGGTTTGTTTTTAGATAGAACACTAGCAAATTAAATCTCTCTAGAAGCAAACTGAGTTTAAAACTCTTGATTTTAATAAACAGGGGAAAGAAAACACTTTACATGCCTACTATAGTCTTTTCACAAGAAAACTGAATGGCTTTAAATAAAAGCACACAATTAATTTACAGAAAATAAATTATCGGCAACGAATTTAAAAATAAAATTCACACTACAATTTCGAATAGAAAAAGTTCTTTGGTGTTACCTAAACACCTCTAAGTTAGAAAAAGTACCTCACAATTTCAATCTTAGTTTTAGTTTAAGATTTTGTTTCAAGGCATCTTACACAATATCAGATCTACTTATTCACATTGAATAAAGCTAGCAATAATCAGGGCCCTACCATCGAACTCTGTGCTTCTGTAATTATGCTACAAGACCTTGGTGATCAAAATAAAAGTTTGTTTACATTTTGTATGACAAAAACAGAAAGAAAGCCGGTTTTTAGATAGGGGACCTTAAACCCTTAAGTTATGGGAGGGGAGACCAGAAAATACCGATGGTTTTAACTTCCCATAATCACGATTCCAAAGTCAAAAGTTAAGTTTAAATCTTTAAGTTAAAATTTAGAAATAAAGTTCCGAAAATTAAATCACAGCTAAAAAGTTATTTAAACTACTACCTTGCCCGGCATGGCAACACTCGTACTGGGGACATCTATGCTCCGACCGCCGTAGTAACGTCTGACTTGGGCAGATGAGCTATCTGTGGATGCAGCCTTGCAGCTTGGTTTTATAGCAGCTCCCTAAACCGGAAGGAGGAGGGAAAGCGCCTCCCTGTAGGAGAGCTACTACATGGGGGACTCTAGAGGTGGA
This sequence comes from Lithobius niger, assembly GCA_023313725.1. Lineage (NCBI taxonomy): Eukaryota > Metazoa > Arthropoda > Chilopoda > Lithobiomorpha > Lithobiidae > Lithobius > Lithobius niger. The sequence goes on from JAHWFP010215022.1 coordinate 11,147, forward strand.
GAACAATGGGATCGGGAGAGACAGAGCCAGCTGTCACTCAGGCAGAGGGAACAAAAGACACTTGGAGTGGCTCTCTTGGATTGGAGGAGGGGAATTGAACTGACTGCTGATTGGAGGGGAATTGGGGCTACCACTAGAGCAAAGGGAATTGCCGACTTTTGGGGCATGGGAGGCCTTAGTTTGGGAAGGTGCAATCGAGTTTTGAACTCCTAACAACGTGAATGGCCTATATTTTTTAAACTACGATGTTATGCACCGCAACGATTAAAGGAAGGGGGGGGGGGGGGGGAAGTGTTCAAGCTCAATTGTTTTTACAAACGTGATATTTTAATAGAAGGAACGTTACCACGGTCGAAGTGTTTTGGAGATGGCAAAATAAAAATATACAAAATAAAAGTCCGTAAAATTACGGAGGAATACCAGTTGAGTTTGGTAGTGTTCAGAGACCTAGTTTTTGCTAAATAGTTGCCCAAATATAATGAAAATAAAAGGTTAAATATACCAGCTTATTCCCTGAATGCTAGAACGCATAAAAATAGTGAAATATTATTGGAGCCGCTAATAATAATAATTACAGTCGAAGTTTTCATAATAAACTTGGCCTTCGTTAAAATAGAAACAACAAGTGTTGGGTTTTCAAATACATGTATGTGAGGTTAAATACCTCCTAAAACAACACTAAGCTGGTTGGCTTTATGCCTGCAAAAGAAATAAAAGTAATTACAATATTTGTACAGAGTGTTGATAATAGCGATTGAAGAATTGCGTGCGGCGCCGGTCAGTTTGGTGACTTTTTCAAAACGGTGTAGATAATTATTGCAGAGGAAATTTAATGTTCTGTTTTCGCAGAAGTCTTGCGAAAGTTCAGGTCTATTAAGGGCCGCAAATTTCAAACGTTTTGGTCCATTTTTCAAGGAAGTACATTACTTTGAAGACGGAGGTCTTTTAAGGCCTATTGAGCGATAGCCAGTGCTAATGAAAAAAAAATTGTTCGTTGCGAAAACGATAAACCCTCAGGTTTTTGATGTTTGAGTTGCGGTCTCCTCTCAAATCTGATGGTGAAGACTAGCTTCTTTACACTACTATCATCCGACTCCTCCGCTCAACAGGCATTCTTGAAGACGAGGCCTCTCGTATCGCTTCCCGAGCTGTCTGATCCTCCACTACAAAAATTTACGACAGCCATTGGAGACGATGGTTTCATTGGTGTATCACACAACAGGTCAATCCAATCCACTTCCTGTGCCCGACCTCCTCCGCTTCCTAACCTCCTTGTTTAAAGAGGGATTGAAAGGATCTACCATCTTAGTCTATAGGTCAGCCCTGAACGCCGTCTTCAAAGCAGCCGGGAATACCGACCTCCTCGCGGATTGCAAGATCTCATCTCTGATTTACTCGTTCCAACTTGAACGTCCTCGTGTCCCCAAGAAGTTCCCCGACTGGGACCTTTCCATTGTGTTAACAGCCTTAATACCTGCCCCCTACGAACCCTTGGCCTCCTCACGACTCAGCCATCTTGCCAGGAAGACCGTATTTCTAGTTGGGCTCGCCGCGTGCCTCCGCTGCAGCGAGCTGCAGGCCCTTTCCGCCAGGGAACAAGATTGTTTTTTTTCTACCGGATTTCAAAGGCGTTACCCTTACGATTTGCTCCTCCTTCCGAGCAAAGACCCCAAAACCCACTGACCGAACACACCCCTTCATCATCTCGTCTCTCTCCAGCATTTTGGGCGACGATCAAGAAAGAACACTGTCCTGTACGAGCCGTCCGCTTCTCCCTAAAAGCGTCCCATCCTATACGGAGGGACCGTACTCAACTTTTTCTTCCGTTCAACAGCAAGACTGGGGAAACCTCCGCTCGCATGATTGCTTCCTGGATCAAGACTGTCATCCTCCAGGCCTACGACTCTATTGATGTCAACTGTGTTCACAGCGCATGAACTTCATGCAATTTCCACCTCCTGGGTACACTTCATCAATATCTTCATCACGGACATCATGGAATCGGCCTCCTGGCGCCATCCTATCGTCTTCACATCCCATTACCTCCGGGACGTGTCTTACCATGCCGACGGCTTGTACAGCGTTGGGTCTTTCATAGCAGCCCACCGTGTACTTTGACCCCTGTGCACGCTGGAATTCACTTTTTGTTCTAGGGGCCGGTCGCTACCTGAAGGGACTCCGATCAAATGGCACCCACCGCCTTGATGAAGTCAGTGGGAATGCTAAAAAATAGGTAATGGATCTTTTCAAGGCAACTAGAAACGTCAAAATACCAGTGTTACCTGGTATTTTGGTTTCTATTGCCCTTTGAAAAATTCATTACCTGGCTCTCGCCCTCCTCCCCTCTCATTGCCATTGGGCAGGGTAGAGGTGTCGAAAAGGTGAGCTCTGTCGCTCCGCTTTGACTATATGTACGATGGAGGCTGCGCAGTAGGTAGCGAACCGGAAGAACCTTGTTGAATCTCTAGTTGAAACAGCATTGGAGAAGGAGAATGCTAAAAAATAGGTAATGTATTTTTTCAAAGGGCAATAGAAACCAAAATTAACCAGGTAACACTGGTATTTTGACGTTTTTATTGCCTACCCGAAAATATACATTGCCTTAATTCTCGCCCAAGCCTTCCCTCCATGAGCTCGGTTCTGGAAGGTGGAGAAATGTATCCAATGGGACGCTGCGCAGGAGCTTATACTCTCAAGCTTCTAGGGGAATAATGGCTCAAAAGGGGGAAAACTGCTATAAAACTGGTACTGTATATTTTCGGGTAGGCAATAAAAACTAAAATTAAGCAGGTTCGGGCCCGGCAATTTTTGTTTTTATGTTTAAAATTTTGTTTTAAGACAAGAAATAAAAAGAAATGAAGCATCAAACATAGATCATCAGTGCCACTGAGCTGCCCAAATGTGACATTTGTGGCAAGGACTTTGCTGCTGAGATCTGTAGCCTAAAACAGCACAAGCTTATGCACAGTAGCATAAAACCATTTAAATGTGAAAACTGTGACGTGACCTTCACAGTTTTCAAACTGAAAAGAATCCTAACCAGACACATGCTAATTCCATTGTAGTGAAAAAGATGTGGTTGACGACTGTGGTAAGAGCTTAAATGGCCCATCTGTTTTAAATATGCATACTGTGGTTCATGATGCTCCAGCAGTGGTGGACTCGCAGTGTCATTCCTCTGTTGCTGGTGACAGTGCACCTGGTAATGGAGAATGTTAAAAACTCAGTAACCAAAGTTAAATCCTTGGATATAAGCCAACTTAATCTCGAAATGAGCAATCTAACTTATACTGTCTCGAACTCATTCGCCGATCTTAAGGATCACTTACGTGACCAGATACAAAAGGCCTCCGAACATTGTGTGCTACACCTTTCAAATGCAAATACAAAGACAAACTCCACAAATGAGGTGTCGACTGACTTCTGCGACAAAAATTTTATATTTTCTGGATTCTGTAAACGTGGACCGCCGAAAACGCTCGTTTTTCCAAACTTGCAATTTTTTTTTCTTGGAGCGCCCAAATGCCTCGATTGTACAAATCTCGCCGTTTTCTCAATAATGGACCAAATCGGTCAAACTCTTCGACATTTAATAGCCTGTCCTAAAACAAGCCTCTTGGGGAAGCCCAAATCCAAACTTTCCATCTAGAAGATCCTCAAATCTGCATTTGAAAATCATCCAAAACCAACCGCAGCGCTCCTTCATCATGGCCGCCATTATTGAAGACTTGTATCTTTGTATTTCGATTTTAGTGTTTTTACTTTAGGGCAAAAAGCCCACAGACCTTAGCTTAGTGTTTATTAGGAGGGGCTTCCTCTACGAAGGTACTTAACCTCACTACATGTACAGACAGCAATTTCTTGTGTGATATTTTTTGTGTTTGAACGATCGCAAGCCTTATGAAAAATTTCCACTTCGATCAAACATTGCCCTTTGACTTTAAAGTTAAAGTTAACTTCATGCGTTTTAGCATACAACTGAGCTAGATTATTTAACCATTTTTATACTTTTATAATAATCTTTTACCCCCAGAAACGCTGCCATTAGTCCGAAATAATTCGACATCGGCATTCTACCGGACACAAATTTTAGTTTCTTACTACCTGCAAATACTTACTTCAGTAATTATGCTTAAAATCATCATTTTACGCTATCACTGCTCATTTATCAACTAAAAAACTCCCTTTTTTTTAGCTTGTATCTAAACTTTCTCTCCTCTCCCGCCAGGGGCGCTGCTACTCCTAACTAGGAGGCCGCCATCTTGTTTGTTCTCCTCATCACATTTTGAGCACGTTGTTAGGGTAGGACGTGTTTGGCATCGCTGCCTTTGTTTTCTAGTTTGGAAGCAAAGTTATCAACTTTTCTGGGCAGAATTATGACCACGATAGAAGAATCAAACTATCTATTACGTGAGAGACTCAATTCAAAGAAATTTGAGGAGTGTAGCTGCAAGAAACAGTCAAGAGATTTTCACCCTCTTTGCCGTGAATGCAGGCCCTGCAACTTCGTCACCAAAGTATGTGAACTGTGCGATTTACATCATCGTTCAACTGTGAAGGATATTTGCATACGTGGAAGAAATCGTTGATGGTGGAGTAGGACAGGCGCCGTTCTCAATTGAAGAGTTGCTGGCGTCGATGCAGACCACAGCCAACGTAATTTTTGATGCGAAAGCTACTGGTATGGAGCAAAGAATTACGGACAAGGTGGATTCAGCAGTGTCAGGGATGGAAAAGAAGTTCGGCGCCCTAATGGCTGATATGCTCCACATGTTGCAACCATTGTTAGCCAAAGAAGAAGAAAAATCATTGGATAAATTAGGAACCGATGTGGCTGTTGTGTCGGACATCAAGTCGTCATCTGCGATGCAGTCGCCAGCCATGCAGTCGCCGTGCCGTCAGGAGGCGCCACGTGTCGGAGATGTTAAGACGGCGTCTAGATCCAAGTCCGGCGGCCGTACTGACCTAGTGAAGAGCTCGGCGAAGAAAGGAAAATCTTCTAGGGCGTCCACTCGCAGGTCAGGAAAGGACAGTACTCAAATGGCCGCTCCCGGTGTGGGAAATAGCGGTTCGTATGAGCACTTCAGCGAAAATTCACGCAAAACTGTAGGAGTAGTAAAGTCAAGTGAGGACAAATTTACGAAACTACTGGACATAATGAGCTCGTTTATGGCGTCAAACACGACAGGCATCAAGTCGCCGCATGTCGCTGAGTTGTCGCCACTGCGTGAGGAGAAAAGTCGGCCCGTTGCCGCTCAGTCGTCACCGTGTAGCCGCCGCTTGTCGCCGTGTGTCGCCAGCCCGTCGCCATGGTGTCGCCGCCCGTTCCTCACCTTTAATCAGTACAGGTGTATCGTTCCTGCCGTAAATCTCCGAGAAAAGGAGTAGGCTATAGGAACGATAGCACTAGTAAATAAATACCTATCTCTTCCCAGCCGTAAATCCCCGAGAAAAGGTGTAGGTCGTAGGAACGAGAACACTGGTAAATAGCTATATCGTCCCTGCCGTAAATCTCCGAGAAAAGGAGTAGGTAATAGGAACGAAAACACTAGTAACTGGCTTTCTCTTCCCAGCCGTAAATTACCGGGAAAAGGTGTAGGTCATGGGATTGAGACCGAGATCCGGCGACAGGGCACATATGAATGCGTCTATGTCGCCGGACTGTAGGTTGGCATGGGACATATTGACGGGTTCCGCAGCGACACACCCTCGCGTCAAAAGTGTCGGGTCGTGTCGCCATCGTGTCGTGTCATGTCACCATCGTGTCACCTGTACAAACATCGTTCTTGTTGCCAGTGGTATGAGGTTAGTAAAATGGGACTTTAGGAAGGTTCCTCCCCCCCCCCCCCTATTTTTTTGCCTTTGACTATCTTCTCTTCCTTGGGTCCGTAGGCTGAGTGGGGGGTGAAAATATGCCCCTTTGGGGAATTGGCCGCTATATGCGGTCGCACAGGGCCACTATGCCCAATTTTCACCCCCCACTCAGCCTGCGAACCCAAGGAAGAGAAGATAGT
>JAHWFP010215022.1:17560-56583 GCA_023313725.1 Lithobius niger
TGTCGCCGCCCGTTCCTCACCTTTAATCAGTACAGGTGTATCGTTCCTGCCGTAAATCTCCGAGAAAAGGAGTAGGCTATAGGAACGATAGCACTAGTAAATAAATACCTATCTCTTCCCAGCCGTAAATCCCCGAGAAAAGGTGTAGGTCGTAGGAACGAGAACACTGGTAAATAGCTATATCGTCCCTGCCGTAAATCTCCGAGAAAAGGAGTAGGTAATAGGAACGAAAACACTAGTAACTGGCTTTCTCTTCCCAGCCGTAAATTACCGGGAAAAGGTGTAGGTCATGGGATTGAGACCGAGATCCGGCGACAGGGCACATATGAATGCGTCTATGTCGCCGGACTGTAGGTTGGCATGGGACATATTGACGGGTTCCGCAGCGACACACCCTCGCGTCAAAAGTGTCGGGTCGTGTCGCCATCGTGTCGTGTCATGTCACCATCGTGTCACCTGTACAAACATCGTTCTTGTTGCCAGTGGTATGAGGTTAGTAAAATGGGACTTTAGGAAGGTTCCTCCCCCCCCCCCCCCCCCCCACCGTGTTTGCCTTGGAACCAGGGCACTGTTTAGCGGCTTGTGCAGGGGATTACGGTTCAAAACATTGGGTCTGTTGCACACCTGTCATGTTCTAAGCCTCTGCCACCGCATGACCCGAAGAAGACACATATGTTTCTTACTACCTGCAAATACTTATGCATACACTTATGGAGGCACTGACACTGGCACTGACACTGACTCGTAATACTTATGGAGACTTGATATGTTTTTCAAATCGGTCGGAAAAGGCGCCCCGAAAAAGAAGGGGTTATAGTATCGAGTTGGATTCGGTTCTCCAGAACCCCTCATTCATTAAAACTCCTACTCAACAATTTGAAGAGGACGATGTCATGTTGAGAGCCAGCATGAGAGTAAGCTCTCAAGCAGAGCTTATTTACGTGTCATCAACTGCAGCTTTGAAGGCGATGGCATTGGTCAACCCGGAGCTCAGGGAAAATAAAACAATTAGGGAATGTATGCGTCTTCTTAAGCGAGCGTCTTCATTCCACAAAGACAGTTTAAATTGGCAATGCCGTCTACTCATGAACAATGCCTTTCGGCGTCGAGACGCCCTCCTCGAATCTGCAACTGGGGTCCCGGCGGATGTAGTGGGCAAGTTGAGACTTTTGCCAGTTCAGGGTTCTGGAGACTTGTTAAATGGACAGTTAACTTGTATTGGCCCCAGAACTCAAGGAAAAGGTTCGACCTGCCAAAACATCGGTCAGCACGAACCATGGAAGCTCTCGAAGCAAGCCTACGTAGGCAAAGATCCAACACCCAGCATCCGGACATTGGAATGAGCCATATGGAGGAAAGAGAAGCAGCAAAAAAAAAAAAAAAGCCAGTGGACAAGTCAAGGGATCGTTCGCCCTTTCGTGACCATCCCCCCTCCTCGTCACGCGGGAAAGGACCAGGGAGTTACCAGCGTGGCCGAGGATCGTTCCGGGGAAGAGGTAGAAGACCTCCACGTCAGTGACTGGCCATGGTCCGGGGGGCCCCCCCATTCACCATCAGGTGGAGGGAATGATTGCCAGACATCTTGGACTCCTTCGTCATCCGAACTCTGGAGGAGGGATACACACCGCCATTCGTCACCAGGCTTGTAACTACAGACTGCCAGCCAGACTGGCTGGTAGGACGTTCCGAAATCCCAGAACTTATCAAGGAAGTCAATTTGCTGGTTGTGAAGGGGGCAGTAGAAGAAGCACCTCCCGGTCCTGGTTTTTGGAGTCCAGCAAGGGTGATTCCGAACGGGAGGAGGATCCAGAGTTATTTTCAATCTTCGGAAACTCAATCAACACCTCGCAAAGGAACATTTCCAGATGGAATCGATCGATCGAGACTCACTCCAGCACGAAGAGGAGTGAGTCTACCATTTCTATCGACCTCGAGGATGCGTATCTGCACGTTCCCCGCAATCCTTCGATTCGACATCTGTTCCGCCTTGTGGCCGGGGGGGGGGGGGGACCGTTCCAATGGAAATCTCTTCCCTTCGGGTTAGCGACGGCTCCATACGTGTTTACCCGGATGCGGAAACCTGTGCTTGCATACCTGCACCTACATCACATCAAAGCTAACGCTTATTTGGACGATTGGCTGGTTCGAAACAAGGACTGTTTTCTTCTGACCCAGCAGTGGGAAATGTGCAGCTCCCTGGTTTCACATTTAGGTCTTGGTATAAACCTCAAGAAGTCCAGACCAGTTCCAAGCACTGGTTTTGTGTTCCTGGGTGCAGAGTTCAACACTGTAAAAATGGTGGTAAAACCAACACTGGAGAGGTTCGTCAAGACGAGAACGTCGGTGAAGACGTTCGTCAGAAGGACCAAGGTAACGGCGAAGGAGTTGGAATCGCTCATTGGACTCTTGGACTCCGATGCCAGAGTTGTACCCTTAGGCCACTGGGGGGTGAAACCAATTCACTGGTTTCGGAAGACAGCGTGGCAGCCGCGGAACAGTTGGTTGGACATCGTTCCGCTACAAGACCTCCTGAGGCAGAGCTTGTCGTGATGGACGGCGAAGCGAAATCTTCAAGTTGGAGTGCCCATTCACGAGCCCGTTCCGGAGTTGCTTCTATTTTCAGACGCCGCCCTGTCAGGTTGGGGTGCTCACCTTGCCGGGGAAACTGCATCAGGCATTTGGAGCGAAGAGGAGAAGGTCCTGTATGTCAACGTCCTGGAACTCGGGGCACTTTGGAGAGCCCTCCTTGCCTGGAAGCTAAGGCTGAGGGGTCAGGCAGTGGGCATCATGTGCGACAATGCTACGGCTGTTGCGTATGTGAAGAAAGGTGGAGGCACACATTCGAAATCTCTTATGGAAGAAGCCTCCATCCGGTTCGAGATCTGCATGCGGTACGAAATCTCGCCGGTTTCCTCGCCACATAGCAGGAAGTCTCAACGTGTGGGCGGGCGAGTTGTCCCGGGTTTCACAGGTGCCGTCTACGGAATGGATGTTGGACCCTCAGGTTTGTGAAGCCCTGTTTCGTCAGTGGGGAACCCCGTCGGTGGATCTGTTTGCAACCCACTACAACACTCAGCTCTCATGTTTTGTGTCCCCATTCCCAGATGCGAGGGCCTGGGCAACGGACACGCTGTCAATCAGCTGGGAAGGTCTGAATGCAAACCTTTTCCCGCCGTTCAAACTTCTGTTGAAAGTGATCAACATGTTGAGAGTGGCCAAAGGGAAATTTATCCTAGTAGCCCCCGGGTGGCCAGCGCCTCCATGGTTCCCAGAGTTGATGGAGCTGAAAAAGACGGACCCAATCTCTTGCCAATCACAGAGAACTTCTTATCCCAGCATCGGGGAGGACCCTGCACCAAAACCCTTCCATGCTGAATCTCCAAGGGTGGAAACTCTAAGGAAGAATTTGGTGAGGGAGGTATTTAAGGAGGAAGTGGCATCCAGGATTACGAAGTGTTTGAGGGAGTCCTCGCAACGTAACTACAATGCCAAATGGAAAAAGGGGTTCGAGTGGTGTGTAAAGTCAGACTGCGACCCATGCAACCCGGACCTACGAATGCTGACAGCTTTCTTTGAAGAGCAGTTTGTCAAAGGTTTGTCCCCAAGTGCTATCATGGGCTATCGTTCGGCCATTAACTCGGTGTTGACATGCGTTGGGGATCCAAAGACTGTTTTCCAATGTGGTGGTTTCCAAACAGATGACAGCCTTTGAAAATGGAAGACCAAGACAAACGAAATTGTTCCCCACATGGCATCTGCCTTTGGTGCTGCAAAGTCTAATGGGCGCCCCATATGCCACTATGATGCGTCCATTCTATCTCTATCCCAGAAGACAGTATTCCTAGTCGCTTTACCCTCGGCAGCACGCCAAAGTGAGTTGGCAGCCTTCACCAGCCATATTCGTTTTGCCAAAGACTGGTCGGAGGTATTTTTGACGTTTTCGGCCCATTTCAGAGCAAAAAATTGCAAACCGGGAACGACATCAAAGCCTGCTCGAGTTAGGGCTCTACCAAGAATGTTTACAGTGTCCGATTAGGGCTATGCGGTTCTACCTATCCAAAACAGAAAATACAGAAGGAGGACTGCAAGTTCATAACAAGCCAACTCCACTGTTTTTTGATGTGGACTCAAACAGTGGTGAAATTATGGATAAGGAAGTGTCACCCTTCAAGTTGGGGAAATGGATCTGTGCCGTGATTAAAAGAGCATACTTGAACGGACAGTATCACGAGGATCTCCCCGCTATAGTTAGAGCACATGAGCTTCGGGCATTAGCCGCGTCATGGGCGTATGGTTGTGGCACACCTTTGGATGAGGTGGTCACAGTGTGCTCATGGAATAGCAGTACCGCCTTCATCAAACACTACCGGATGGGGTCACCCTTAGTTTAGACTGGGGACACCCGGACGGAGGCACACACTGGTGAATGAACTATAGTGCTAACTCAGACTGACGGAGTCACCTCGAGTGTAGACTCGGGACACCCAGTCAACTGAGCACGCCAGTGAAGTAACTGGAAGAGGAGACGAGACCAACTGTGTAGAAGTGGTAAGTTGACTTATCCCATGTTAAAACAGTAGTAGGCAAGCTCTCCCGGGTTCAGTGAGGTTTTTCCCCACCGCCTGAATGACAAATTCAGCATAATTACTGAAGTAAGTATTTGCAGGTAGTAAGTCCACTGGAGTCCTCATACGAACCGCTATTCCCGGGAGCGAGAGCTTGGATCTAGACTCGGACTTAACAACGTCATTAACGACACGTGGCGACTCCTGTCGCCGTGGCAACTGCATAACGGATGAAGACTCGATGTCCGTCACAACAGAGACATCGGCCCCTAATTTGGTCAAGAATGGTTGCAACATGTGGAGCATATCTGCCATAAGGACGCCGAACTTCTTTTCCATTCCCGACACTGCCGAATCCACCTTGTCCGTAATTCGTTGCGCCAGACTAGTTGCTTTCGCATCAAAAATTACGTTGGCTGTGGTCTGCATCGTTGGCTGGTCTTCATTTGAGAACGGCACCTGTCCCACTGCACAAACAATCAACTTCGCATCATCCGACACCACCACAGTTTCATGAATCTCAGCAAAGTCGTTTCCGTTGGTCGACGCCATCTTGTTTTCTCCCTCTTGTTGACAAACAGCTGCCGCTCCTTCATCCACCGAAACTGCCGCCGCTGTTCTGGCCCTTTGATCCGCCTTCTGGTCCGACTTCTTCCACGTATGCAGAATGTCTTAGATTTTTCTACCGTGGTCATTTTTCTGCCAAGAAAAGTTGATAACTCTGCTTCCAAACTCGAAAACAAAGGCAGCGATGCCAAACACGTCCTTCCCCAACAACGTGCTCAAAATGTGATGAGGGGAACAAACAAGATGGCGGCCTCCTAGTTAGGAGTAGCAGCGCCATTCTACCGGACACAAATTTTAGTGTTTATATGTTTGCTTTAGTCCTCCTCTAAACCCGACTGAGCCTTCCGAATGCTACTGCTAGCTTGTTCTACTATTAAATCCAAAAGATATTTATAAAAGATCTGTTCCAATGCAATCCGAAAGTTGAACTGTGCATAAAACTTCGAATCCTCAATCCCCCTCCCAGCCAAAACTAGTTGTGGTGTATAACACTGCAGTTTTCAGTTAAAGCTTATTAAATTTAATAGTAATGCTTTATGCATTGCCCAAGCCAAAGTCTTAAGCTTTAACCAGAGCCTACTCACGTTGCAAACATGTAAATATTTATTCAATAGTCAATATTTCAAAGTAAAGGCCTATTTCCCAAAGTTCACTTGAGTAAAACTCAAACGGGCCTATCTTTACATGTCCTTACTCCTTCAAACGGCTCTGCCCCAAGTCCCTTTGTTCAACCGAATTCTCCTCCCACTTTCCATTGTTCCCCTGGCCCTCAGCCAATCAAACCCCCGCAGCTCTCCTCGGCGTCCGTGCCTTGGTCCAGAAAATCCGCTGCTCCAACATGAGAAGGCACCCCACTAGAAGGGTCACGCCCAGTCGGGAGTGGAGACGTTACGTCCGTAGGATGCCATGCCGGGCAAAATGGTAGTGGTTCGTATGTTTGTAGTAGCTTTGAAAGTTTAATTTAGGACCCCCCCCCCAATCTACATGTATAGTTTAAAAGTTTAAGCATAACTTCTAGCTTAGAGGAAATTATGGTGGTGACGCCTTAAGCGGCATATTAGGTTTTTTCACCCCATAACGTCACAGTGGTTCTTACTAAAAACCAAAACTTTTCTTATTTGTTTTAAATGTAACTTTAATCCAAATAACTGACGGTTTGATCTTTGTGTGGCATTCATTGGTTAATTCACTCCAGACTTACTTTATAAGTAGCCGCGACTTTTATAATTTGAGGAGTTGGTTTCTAAACAACAACTCTGGGAGGTTTTAAGGCTCTGTTTTATCAGTTAGAAACAAAACTGTGAAACGGTTGAACTTTCATGCGTGTTTGAAACATACTGTTTGATAGACTGTAACCAGCCTGGGCTGTTCAGTCTTGCGGACGACTTAAGTGAGCGTTCAGTATTGCTTTTTCTATTCGAAAATTTAATTGATTGTTGATTCAAAACACAAGTGTCGTTTTGTCAGTTCGTGTGAATTACGAAAATGTAAATTCAACTTTGTGCTTTTAAATACATTATTTCAAAAGCTTTTCGTGCAAACTAAATGTAACGTGTGCTTTTCATTCCCTGTTGTTATAATAAAACCAAAAGTTTTAAACTTCAGTCCGTTTGCTAAATGATTAATTGTTTAAGTGTAAATTAAATATGTAGCCCATCTTTAGTTTTAGCTCTTGATAAACAGTTAAATTCCATCGCTGGTGGCAGTGAAATACCAGCAGTATTAAGGTTAGGCCCCTTTAAGTAGGACCCGATGCTCCATCCCCCATGCTTGGACTGTAGCCCATGCTGTGCTTATGCCATAAAAGTCGTTATAATCACCGCAACACCTTAAGCTGAATCTCCATATCAAACTAGGAAACCAGGGGCGTTACAAGCACCTCAGCCGTCGTAGCGTCCGCCGTTATAACTGGTGGCAGTGGTGGGATGAACAGGTGCTGTTCCCGTCAAGCGTTTCCCCCCCTGCCATACTACAGCCCAAATACCTAGAAGGATGCAAGCCACTTCCAACTAGATGTCTGTGGTCCCGTAAACATGGCCACGAAGTAGATGCCTGTGACTACGTTACACGAAGCAGATGGTACTAAAGTTACAAAATAGTACCAACACCGCTCAGCAGCCCCAACAACTGCCGGCGCCAGGAAGCAACAGCTGCCGCTTCCAGTAGACGTCCACCAGCCGTGAGGTGCCTCTACCCCAATCGATGCTGTAGGAGAAACCGTCTGCAAAAAGAACCAGGTGCTCCGTTCAGCCAAGCCGTGGATTTTGCGTGTGGCCACCAAGGTCCCAGTGGATTAGACCGCCAAAAACGATCGACTCCAAAAATCAGTGCCGGACTTCCCGTGGAAACAAGAAGGACAGACTGACCGTACAGCGATTGTACAAAAATTGGGTAAGTGTACATGAGATATGCTTAGAGGCCGCCAAGCCGAGTGTTGTAGTTAATAGCATTTATGCAATTTAGCTATTCATATACCAGAGTGCTAGGGATCTTGAGAGTGTATTTTTGATGTGCAATCTTACTGGATTTGGGAGAGAAGTTTTTTAAGTATTTTATGTAGCTGCATTTAATTTTTGTTTCATTCATAAAAGCTTTATTTTGAAACCACGTTAAACGTTATACCTAAAAATGTCCGAAATGGAAGATTTAGAAGAAATCATCCTTGATTTGCAAAACAAGGATTTAAAGAAAGCTTGTTTAAACTTAGGCTTTACCGTTAGCGAGTCTAGAGAAGAGTCACAGAAAATCTTACGAGCAGCCCTCGAAGATGGTAAACTTGATTTTAGCGAACTTTCCGATGCACTAGCTAACGCTATTGAAAGGAGAGAAGCGGCTAGTTTCGCCAAAAAAGAATTAGCCGTTAAGGAAAGCAGAAGAATTAAAGTTAAGAGCCCTAGAAGTGGCGGATGCAGAAAAACGCCGGGCTCATGAATTAGCTCTTAAAGATCAAGAGGCTCAAATTCGAGACCGAGAAGCCTTGCTTAAAACCCAAGAAAGGGAGCAAGAAGCACAAATTAGTGATCGCGCTAGTGCAATGGAACTAGCCAAACTAGACAAGCAGTTAGAACTAGCAAAGCTAAACGCTGCTTCCTTAAGACTTAACACTGCTCCAAACGGAGCAAATGGCGCTCCCCAGTTCCCGCAAATCCAGTTGCAAAACATGGTAAAATTGCCGACGTAGTTCGTTTGGTGGGTGGACGCCCAAAACTGAAATCAACCGTTTCCTTAAGATTTTTGAACGAACCATGACTAGTCAAAAAATTCCTAGAGACCAATGGGTCACGGGACTTCAACCCCTCGTTGGGGATGTGCTAATTAAAGTTTGTGATCAGCTATCTGACACAGAAATGCAGGACTATTAATTAGTTAAAAACAAATTGCTTGCCCGTTCTGTCCAGACTAAAGAGTCAGTTCAAACCCAATTTTGTTCACCCGAGAAAGAAGTTGACATGCAATATCACGACTATGCGTTTGAGTTAGAAACGTTATTTACTCGTTGGTTAGCTTTAGCTAAAGTTAACAGAGATTACAACAAACTTGTTAACCCATAACCGCCTGAAAGAACTTTAGACCCCTTTTTTCAGAGTCCATATGGTACTCGGGTCGTTTCTCGGATTCGAACCGGCATTCTCTTGGTGTGGAGCCGACGACGCTGATCACTGGGCTGTGACTGCCCGCTTTGCTCGGGGTCCCCGGGGACCCCTCACAAAGCTCGCGCTGGGACTTACTTTTTCGCTGTTATACGTTGAAGGCATACGTTCGTATCTAGGCGGTTATGGGTTAGCTGAGGGTTGAAAAAATACTTGATTGCAACTAATAACACATAACCGCCTGAAAGAACTTTCGACCCCTTTTTTCAGAGTCCATATTATGGTACTTGGGTCGATTCTCGGATTCGAGCCGGCATTCTCTTGGTTTGGAGCCGACGACGCTGACCACTGGGCTGTGACTGCCCGCTTTGCTCGGGGTCCCCGGGTCCCCCTCACAAATCTTGCGCTGGAACTTAGTTTTTCGCTGTTATACGTTGAAGGCGTACGTTCATATCTAGGCGGTTATGGGTTAGTCTAATGCTTTTAGAGCAATTTTATAAATCTTGCCCTACCCAACTTAGAAAGTGGATCCCTGATCAAATTAAGTTAGGGACGTTGGCTGAAGCAGCCCAACTTTGTGACGAATTCACAAACTGTAATAAACAAATTGCTACCGAAACTGCCGCCCACGTAGTTAAAAATCGGCCAAGTCAGGCCGTTAAAAGTTTCTTCTAAACAGAATAAACCTAACCAAAATCTATCAGCTAACCTAGCTGGGACTGATAGTAACGAAGGCAGTCACACTAGCTCAAATGCTAATGCTGCTAAAACTTCTAGTGACGAGAATGCAAAAACTAATGCTAGATCGTGTTTTGAATGCGGATCGTTTTCGCATCTACGTAATCTTTGCCCCGAACTTAATAAAACAGGCCCCGAGCAAGCAAACGCATGTTTCCCAGTTGGGAAAAATGCCAGTAAAATTCTTAGGCTAGTAATCTGTCCGGTAGTATAGGGAAAAATAAAATTAATTGTAAAGGCATGAGGCCTAAAATTCCTGTCGATTGGTTAGGAGACCCGACACCAACCATCAACAACTCGGGACACTTTTATTTCTTAGCGTCACCAAAAACGCTAGGCCTATTTCTTCTCCTTCAACTTCAAAAATTCGTATCTTCCAAAAAAAAATGGGCCAAATCGACTCTAGTTTGCAGTGTTTAATAAACCCGAACTTTATCTAACATCCTGTGAAAACAGAACTTGAAAATTCACCATACTTTGGTCTCCATCTCAATTTGAAAAAGTGCTCAAACTGAGTGCCGACGCACGCAATTTCCGTCGCCTTTTTCTACAACCATGTACATATTTATTTGTTTTTTTCAAATTTATTACAGGCATAAAGCCGACTAGCTTAGTGCTGTGCTAGTTTACATGTTTTATAAGTCTTCAATGTTTTTATTTTACTAAGGTGACAATTTTAGCAACTATGAAAACTTTGACCACAACTACGGTATTTTTGCCGGCTGCAATAATACGTTTAAAATTTTATGCGTTATAGCATTTTAAAACACAAGCTGGTTTATTTAATCTTTTGCCTAGGCTTTTATAAAAGCATTATTTAACGTAACCTTTTCTCATGAACCCTACCTTGTTCAATATGGCAACTCAACTACGATTATTTTACCGGACATTTTCAGTGTGTATCTTGTATTTTTATTTCAGGGCTCCTGCCATAATGATCTCAATTCCGAATGCACAACTAAGCCTTTGCCTTCAATTAATAATCATTTCTTTTAAATTTAAGCATCAAACTTCGATTCCCCCCCCCCCCCTTCCTTCAATAGTTGCAATGCATAACTTTGTAGTTTTTATTAAAAAAAAATGTATAGGCCTATTTTCACGTTGTTATTGAGTTTAACTCAATGGACTTCTCAAGCCAAGGCCTCTAAAAACACCCAAAGTCGGCCATTCCCTTTGCCATCCAAGCTCCTTCAATTCCCTTCCAATCAGAACTCAGTATTTACTTTCCCCACTACTCAGAGTGCAAGGCTACCCTGCCCGTCCGCGCTGCCATGCCTACTTCCGGTAGTGTCAGCCTGCTCGGGTTGAGTCAGTCACTCCTCCTCCCCAAGCGATCCCTCTACCTCACAACCCCCATCCGTCGCTCTTCTACAGGTCCGCGGTTTCCCTCCTACTGACTGCCAGGCAGCAGCTATAAAACCAGGCCAGGAGAGAATTTCGTTAGCATAGCTCAAGGACTCAGAGGCTAGAGGTCACTACGGCGGTCGGAGCAGAGATGTCCAGTCCGAAGGTTGCCATGCCGGGCAAGGTAGTGGTTCGAGGGTAACTAGTTTAGTTTATTAGAATTTGATTTTTGGAACAGCATTTGTAAATTTTTAAACTTAACTTCTAAACTTTGAGGGAACTTATTGGTAGCCAAACGCAATCGGCATTTTGGTTTAGGGCACCCATAATTTAAGGGTTTAAGGTCCCCTTTCTAAAAACCGGCTTTTTTTATTTGTTTATGAACTCAGTGTTCATTAAATAATCCAAGATCACCGAGATCTAGCATGTGTTATCGTTGAAGCAGGAGTTTTCAAAAGGTAGTTTTCGTTATAACGCTAACCTTGAGTCAGCGTGATGATTGATTGATTTTAGTGCAAGAGTTGCTAAAGCTTTCAAAGACTATTTTACATACTGCAAGGGTCATGTTTGTAACTTAGAGAGTTGCGATAGTCCAAATCGCAATGTTTTTTGTAGTCCAAATTGTAATGGAACTTTAACTTTAAGTTCAGTGTCGATTTATTTGTAAATCCAGTGCTTTTTATTGTAAAGCCCCGTTCTATTTTTCGTAACCAACTAGTTTCCTCGTGTGTATAAATCTTGTCTTGTTTTATTAAAACAGAAAAGAAGGTTGTTTCGAACAACAATTTTGACTTTTAGTCCAATTTAATTTGCAAGGGTTATTTTAATTACAAAACCATTTTTATTCTAACTCCGAAGTAGGCATTTAGATTAATTACCCATCATGGTGGCAGTGAACCATGATTAGATAGGTCTTCATAACTTACGTAGGACGCTGACACTCTTCTCCTAACCGTGCAGTAGACACGCTATGCTGTTTTTCCGTGAAAGTAAAAACCGCCATTTATGAACTTATCTAAAGTAACCACAAGTACGCCAGATGTCGGTGCTATAGACAGTATGCACCTCAAGATCCTGTAAGCGCTGCTACATAATAATTTATGCGACTCCGGAAGCTCAGTTTCGCTAGTTAGCACCAAACTCGCAAGGAATTGGCCACGTTTAAAACGAAAAATTAAATGTCAAACTGCCTTGTGTGGCCAAGTGTTTACATTAGCCCAGGTAAATGTAAGCTTAAAGTTAGATGATGGCACAGTGTTAAAAAATCAGTAACATGCATTACACCGGTCAACAATTTGATTTTCGATGTAGTTTTGGTCGTACCCGGATTAGATTCGCTAAACCTATTGCGCAGACCTGTAGCCACTGGAGCCAGTCGCGTTGTCCAAAGCAAAGCGAACGAGCGAGCGTGCTCCTCACAACACAAAAACACTCCGCTCACTTGCTCGCTAGCGCTCGCGGACAACGTGACTGGCTCCTGTGCCAGTAACCACCACGCCCCGTGATTTTTCTTCCCTGCCAGCCGAGGTGGCTACGCCCCCCCCCCCCGTCAGAAATGGCCCACGTCAATCAAATAAACGTAGAAGCCACCGTAAACAAACCAGCCCGCGGGATTGGTCAAGCCCCAAACCCCCGCAGTGCTTTCGCCAATCGTCGTTAAGACCTCAAGCGCAGACGAAAGGGGTCTGCTGAAAACTTCGAAAGTTAACTCGTTGCGAGCGAATGCGACCCAGGTTCCCTCCCTTAACCAATGGATGGACCGTCACCATCTTTGTTGGTGTAATGAAGCAACGAAAGATGCGTTGAACCTGCAACGCAAGATAAAACGAAGTTTGTCAGCTAGTGATATAAACAAAAGTTTAGTCTTGTCAGAAAAACCCAGAATTAACGAACGTGTCCCCCCTAAAATGTTTTGATATTTTTGCAGAGTTTGGTGAAGTAAAGTTACCTGAAATTTTAATCTAATTTAAAGTCAGGTTGTTGGCATATAAAAAACCGGTGTTGTCAGCACCGGTTTTTCCAGTCCTTATTTTTGTTAAAAGTAGGACCAATGTTTTAGTGTGAATTCTATATCACTCTAGAGTGGAAATAAATGCATTTATTATGGCTCTAGCACTGAGTAGGTACTTCCAGTAAGACGGTGGTTTAATACCTAACCTAATATAGTTTTTTTTTAAATAAGAGTTTTTCTTGTTGCAAGTAAACCGGAAATCTAAAGTAAATTTAGTAAAGTAAATTTCCAGTTCATGTTTTCTTTAAATCATAAGTAGTTTGTCGCTACAGCCGTGGCTCCATCTAGGAGCAACTAAACCTAAAATAGTGTATTTGCTGAATTTTAAATATTAAAACTTCAGAGTCTATTGGCCAAACCTGGAAAGCATGTAGTGAATGTTGCTGCATCAAGCCAGCATTTTCGTTAACATTTAATTGCTAAACGTTTCGTTTCAGTACAAATTGACTGAAAATTATTTTTACCTGCATTTTTTATTTTGTCATTTTGGTCTGTTGGGAGCTCATCCTTAAGCAACTCCCAGTTAATTCCCGTTTTGGCCTTCACACCTAAATTTTAAGTGCCACATGTTTTACTGTTTTTGTCACTATCAATGTTTACCTCTGTGGGAGAATATTAACAAAGATTGTAACGACACTCATTAAATATTCATTAGAAATATTCTACGGGAGCTGCAAGTTTTCTACGAAATGGCTTTCTTTAAAAACAGCTGTCTGTCTCACCTCTGAGGGCAAAAGGTTAACTCTGTCGTTAAAAGAATGTTGCGTTTTTTCCATAAAACCTCCCAGCGTTGTATTATGTTTAAGCTATGGGTCTTATCTCAAAACCCTTTAGTGTCAAATTGTCCTGTAAACAAGTTGTTTGGTAACCTTAAACCATTCTAGTGGTATTAGTTGCTGTTAAATAGAGCCGGTGTTCTTCTGCGTGTTCACAGAATATTCTTTTCTAAAAGTTATCGTAACCTAGGTTGAGGGTGGACGGCGAGGTGTTTTTGGTAGTTTCATAGCTAAAAAAATCTATAATTTGACATAATCCGGACTCGTATGAACGATTAAGCAGCGGGACGCCTCAGTTTTCTTTTACAAAAACCATAACCTTGTACTTTTATTCAAACCTAGTGTGTTTCTTGACAAATATTTTTGCCCCATTTTCAAATACTTGTACGATATTCCTGCACCAAGCAGCGCGGACAGTATTTAGTTAATGGCTGCAAAAACAGTTTGCTTAACTTGTAACTTTTGAGCCGCAAAAACGTTGGTCCCCAAAAATACAAAATGGCAAAGTCAACATTTCTGTAAACAGTGTATTTTATTTCATGTCAATTTTTGCTTATTTTGGCGGTCTTGTTCTTGCATGTCTTGTGTGCACTAACCCTTCTATTCTAGTTTTTATTCCGAGTTCTAAGGAACCCCGAATAAAATCCTGCGTTTGGGGGGCGTGTAAAGGCTGGCCGTCGAAAAACACTTCGTTTTGCAAACGAACAATTTTTATTTCTCTGAGCACCCAAATGCCTCGATTGTGTAAATTTCGCCGTTCTCTTAATAATGGACAGAACCGGTCAAACTCTTCGACATTTAATAGCCATCCATAATATCTACCTCTTGGGGAAACCCAAAATCGAAAATTCATTCTAGAAGATCCACAAATTACATTTGAAAATCGTCCAAAACCAACTTTAGCGCTCCTTCATGGCCACCATTATTGAAGACTTGTAACCTTGTATTTCTATTTTTATTGTTTCTGTTTTAGGGCAAAAACCCCCAAAACACTAGCTTAGTTGTAGTTTAGGAAGGGCTTCCATTTTATGGTACTTTTACCTCGCATAAATGTACAGACAACCAATTTTAAGTGTGATATTTTTTATTATGTTTGAACGATCGCAAGCCTTATGAAAAATTTCCACCAAGATCAAAAGTTGTCCCTTAACTTTAAAGTTAAGCATCCAAATTAACTTCATGCGTTTTAGCATACAACTGAGCTAGAATATTTATCTATTAGTTTAACCCTTTTATATATTCTTTTGCCCCAAGAAACGCTGCCATTAGTACGAAATAATTCGACATCGGCATTCTACCGGACAGGAATTTTAGTGTATATATGTTTGCTTTAGTCGTCCTCTAAACCCGATTGAGACCTTCCAAATGCTACTGCTAGCTTGTTCTACTATTAAATCCAAAAGATATTTATAAAAGATCTGTTCCAATGCAATCCGAAAGTTGAACTGTGCATAAAACTTCGAATCCTCAATCCCCCTCCCAGCCAAAACTAGTTGTGGTGTATAACACTGCAGTTTTCAGTTAAAGCTTATTAAATTTAATAGTAATGCTTTATGCATTGCCCAAGCCAAAGTCTTAAGCTTTAACCAGAGCCTACTCACGTTGCAAACATGTAAATATTTCAAAGTAAAGGCCTATTTCCCAAAGTTCACTTGAGTAAATCTCAAACAGGCCTATCTTTACATGTCCTTACTCCTTCAAACGGCTCTGCCCCAAGTCCCTTTGTTCAACCGACTTCTCCTCCCACTTTCCATTGTTCCCCTGGCCCTCAGCCAATCAGACCCCCGCAGCTCTCCTCGACATCCGTGCCTTGGTCCAGAAACTCCGCTGCTCCAACATAAGAAGGCCCCCCCCCACTAGAAGGGTCACGCCAGTCGGGAGTGGAGACGTCACGTCCGTAGGATGCCATGCCGGGCAAAATGGTAGTGGTTCGTATGTTTATAGTAGCTTTTAAAGTTTAATTTAGGACCCCCCCCCCCAGTCTAAATGTATAGTTTAAAAGTTTAAGCATAACTTCTAGCTTAGAGGAAATTATGGTGGTGACGCCTTAAGCGGCATATTAGGTTTTTTTACCCCATAACGTCACAGTGGTTCTTACTAAAAACCAAAACTTTTCTTATTTGTAAATGTAACTTTAATCCAAATAACTGACGGTTTGATCTTTGTGTGGCATTCATTGGTTAATTCACTCCGGACGTACTTTATAAGTAGCCGCGGCTTTTATAATTTGAGGAGTTAGCTTCTAAACAGCAACTCTGGGAGGTTTTCAGGCTCTTGTTTTATCACTTAGAAACAAAACTGTAAAACGGTTGATCTTTCATGCGTGTTTGAAACATACTGTTTGATAGACTGTAACCAGCCTGGGCTGTTCAATCTTGCAGACGACTCAAGTGAGCCTTCAGTATTGCTTTTTCTATTCGAAAATTTAATTGATTGTTGTTTCAAAACACAAGTGTCGTTTTGTCAGTTCGTGTGAATTACGAAAAAGTAAATTCAACTTTGTGCTTTTAAATACATTATTTCAAAAGCTTTTCGTGCAAACTAAATGTAACGTGTGCTTTTCATTCCCTGTTGTTATAATAAAACCAAGAGTTTTAAACTTCAGTCCGTTTGCTAAATGATTAATTTTTTAAGTGTAAAATAAATATGTATCCCATCTTTAGTTTTAGCTCTTGATAAACAGTTAAATTCCATCGCTGGTGGCAGTGAAATACCAGCAGTATTAAGGTTAGGCCCCTTTAATTTAGGACCCGACGCTCCATCCCCCAATGCTGGGACTGTAGCCCATGCTGTGCTTATGCCATAAAAGTCGTTATAATCACCGCAACACCTTAAGCTGAATCTCCGTGTCAAACCAGGAAACTGGGGGCGTTACAAGCACCTCAGCCATCGTAGCGTTTCGCCGTTACAACGGGGCAATAATATACTTGACCTTATTTTGGTTGACAACGAACGCACTATTACGGACGTTGTTGTCTTACATGGACTCGGTACTAGCGACCATTCTATGCTGCCCTTTCGCATCCACACCATCCATTCAAATGACCCTACTGTGTCAAACTTAAAAATTAAAAAATTTGACCTAGAGAGCATAAAAAATTCTCTTGATGAGGTCGATTGCAATCTTAGGATGGTTGATGCAACCGATATAGATATAATGTGCAATATTTTTATTGCCACTATAAATGACACCTTGGATCAACATAGTACACTACAAGTCAACTCTTTTCGGCATAAAAAACGCATCCCTCGTGAAGCCAGGAAATTAAGCTCACGTAAAATGAGACTTTGGCGCCATTATAAAAGAAATCGCTGTGAAGATACCAAATCATTGTTGTAATGACAGGCCGCCGAAAAAACTTCGTTTTTCCGATGAACAATTTTTTTTTCTTGAGCGCACCCAAAACGCAAAAAAACCTCGGTCTTAAACCCTTCACCGAATTTTTAATAATGGACAGAAACGGCCTATCTTGCTACCATTTGATAGCCAGACACATTATCTAAGTCTTCGGGAAGTCCAATCTTCAAAATTCCATCCTGAAATCTTACTATCGCCATTTGAAAACAACTCCAAAACTAGCGCAGCGCTCCTTCATCGTGGCCGCCATTATCGAAACTTGTATCATGTATTTTCATTTTCATTGCTTTTATTTTAGGGCAGAAAGCCCAAAGACACTAGCTTAGTTGTGATTTAGGAGGGGCTTCCATTTATGGTACTTAACCTCACATACATGTGGATACAGACAACTTTCAAAGTGTGATATTTTTTATTATGTTGAACTGCAGCAACTTCTATGAAAAATTTCCACCATGATCGTTACCTGTCTTTTAATAAAGTTATAAATCCAAATCTAAGTTAGTTTGTTTATCCTTTTTATACTTTATTTTAACAAAAGAACGCACTCGAGAAAGTACGCTACCAGAACGCTACCATTAGTCCGAACTAATTCGACATCGGCAATCACCGGACACGAATTTTTGTGTAAATATTTTTGTCTTAATTCTGTACAAAAACACGACTGTGACCATCCGAATGTTACTTTCTAGCTTTCTACTATTAAAACCAAAAGAAACATTGTAAAGATCTGTTCCCAAAGCAATCCGATCCCTTACGGAAAAGATGTATACACTGGAGTATACCGAGAATGTATACACAAATTGTATACCATAGTGTATAGGGAATACCATTTTTAAAATACAAACTGTATACTCGGAGTATACATTGGCTGTTTACCTCTGTATACACGAATGTATACTTCTGTACGCATGTATACTCGAGTGCATACTTCTGTATATACTCGTGTATACTAATGTACACACGCGTGTTACTCGAGTTTATACTTTTCTATTCATGTGTGTATACTCGAGCGTATACTTTTGTATACGTATGAGTATACTCGAGTGTATACTTTTGTTATACATATGTGTATATTCGAGTGTATACTTCTGTGTATACAATGTGTATTTTTTCTGTACACACTCTAGTATACTTGTGTGTATACTCGTCTGTACACTTCTGTATACACGCTAGTATACTTCTGTACACACGCTAGTATACTCGTGTGTGTGTACTTCTATACACATGCATGTATACTCGTCTGTATACTTTTGTGTACACGCTACTATACTTGGGTGTACAGAGGGTGGGGCAAAAAAAACAACTACTGGTCTTTGACAAAAAATACAAAACTTTAAAATCATTCGTTAAAGATTTTAGCAGCTGTGGACGGCTACACTGAACCTATGTTTTAATCTCGTCCCCCCAAATAATTTCACATTTTGCAGACAGTACCATATTCAAAAGATTGACCAAGATCTTACTATATCTTAAAACAAGATCTTGCAAGGTCTTAGCCAAGATATTGTCAAGATCATGCGAGTTCTTAACCAAGACGAAGGATGAGCAATTAAAAAACAAGACCTTGCTTTATGAAGTTGTTTTAAATTGGTATGAAGTGGTGGTTTATCCACTTTTCTATACAAAGTTGGGCATGTGTTGACCGAACTAGATAAACAAGCATATTAAGTATGCCTAACTAGGATGATTTGGCCAAAAAAATACAGGATATTATTAACTAGGCATAGGCCTAACTTGATAATTATTTTATCACAAAACACCAAGGCAAAACTTAAAAACTGGTTTCTGAAATATTCATTTTCATAATAGAATCTTTCATGACAAAAGTTTTTTTTCTCTTACACCCTTCCATCTTCCATTAGGTTTAACCCTCATTTACATAATATGACGTCCAGTATCTTTCGCACCTTAACCTTATTAGTACACCTGGTTACGCCGGTTAAATTCTGCTTAGGCTAAAGAAAATTGGCGTAAGCAGCATTTACAAAGCAAATTAGGCCTAACCCTTGGTTTAGCATCATAGTATATTTTTTAAGACAAAGATAGCTGATATTTTCATTAAAAAAAAATCCCAGTAGGCCTAAGAACAATAATTTTTTTAAGTTCTGGACCTATTTCACCAAAAAGAACACGAATACCAAGCAAAACTAACATCCGCTTTGGGTATATAGACTAGGAAGATAGAAAATAGTGAATTTAGTCGTGACAAATAATTTTTTTTTTTAATAACTGGCCATTTACGGTAATACAAGATCGAGACTATTGACGGTCCTTGCTAGGTTAACACCCAGGGGTGCAGAATATGCCAGAACGCTTGAACGAGGTTCGCAGGAAATTTTAGCGAACTGTGGAAATTCACTGAAAAATGGCTTGCCTACATAGTGAAAGGCTGTGGAAATTTGAAATATCTGTAAGAAAATTTTGTTGAAAATTTTATCCAGTAAGAATTTTCTGCACCCTTGAATACTGCTACATTTTGTGTGGTAACATACAGCACAAAACTGTGGATGGAGGTTTTTTTTTTTTATAAAAAATTTCTCATGCGGAAACTCTGTGACAAAATGTGCGTGTAGGAAGGCAGGGGGCTTCGCTTTTCTTCGAACTTACTTCAACAAATTTAGTACTTTTTAGTCTAGGGAGTTGTTCTCCAATGATAAAATTAATGAGGCATAAAAAAAAAGGACAAGCACTGGATGATGTTGGTAGGCCTTCCTACACTTACTTTTGACATAAAATCTCGAAAACACATCAGCCTACATTTTGTAGAGGCTACACACAACAAAACATTACATGGCAATGATGTTAGTTTCTGGCCAGGGGTAAATGAAATCTACAATGGAAATATTTTTCCACAAAAATCCCCAACTTTTTCCCAGCCAAAAAATTAACTCAGTCAGCACGTCGCACATAGCGAAGAACATTTACCCCGTTTCCAGCACTGTAGCCTAATCACATATAATTAAGTCTTGTTTCAATTAATTATTTGCAATAATTAAGTCATTTTACATTACAGCTTTTTTTTTTTTTACTTTGGTTTCATCCTTTTTTTTTTGCTCTCGTTCATCTGCGCAATACCAAACTAAACGAAACCGAAGTAAAAAAAAAAAGCTGTAAATAGGCCTATGAAAAAAATTAAACCCCTTCAAAAATTGTTAAAATCACTTCTTTCGGAATAAAAAATACTTGAGCGCAGGAGCCATTTCAGAAAAATAAATTCTAAATTTTAAGTTGGTAGGCTACCCAGCATCATAGTATGTAAAGTTTGTGGTAGCCTTAGTTTTTCATGCTTTTTTTTTTTTTGCAATCTTAAAAAATCTTAAATAAATTTTAAAAAATGAATAAGATCAGTTTTATTTAAGCCCAACCAATTTACACGTTACAACAAGAGCTCCAAACGATTTTCGAAAACAAGTCGTAAGATATTGCCAAAAACCAGAAACAACTAAACCTAAACATGAGCAAATCCAGTCCTTTCTTGATTTTTGTCTGAACCAAACGTCCCTAGCATTGCTCTCCGTATAAATAAAATCCGTAGCATACTTTTACCATTTTGATCAAGTACACCAGCTTCCCATATCGAATGGTCATTTAGTCCGTTTCAGCAGCAGATTAGGCCTAAGGCCCAAGGCATGACCAAGCAGTTAGGCCTAAATATCAGCGACACAAACTGTCATCTTTTCTTCAGCGTTTACGGTTGAAATGTCACTTTTGTTGTAAGCATCACGATTTACTGATACTTCTTACCTTGTATTGACACGATCCCTTCATTAATTAACGATACACACACTGTTGCTGTTAGGTTTACCCAAGTTCAAAATCGGAGTAGCACAATACTCCGCAAAAGGTTCGTCCATGCTGTTAGTGTTATTGTCGTCCAAAACGATCTCGGAATGGAATTACACTCGGTTACACTCACAAATCCACAAACTTGCATACCTCTGTTTCACAAATCACGGCAATAAGGGTGGATGGTCTGCATTTACTCCACTAAATAGTAGTTTTTGTATCTTCATTTTTAAGTTCCCACCCGACGTTTTAAAAGTCTACCGCACTGACGACACACGTTAGAATATTCCTTCACCTTTTGAATTGCACACCTGTTTGTCACGTGATCAGCTTTAACTAATCGCTGTCGCGTCGTGCGGTACAGTTCACGTCGGAAAGTGGGCCTTGCCTTTCTAAGCTACAGTAATTCGTAGGTCGTGTTAAATGTTTAGGCTGTTTTAAATTTTCTGTGTTTCTAGAACTTTGCAAGGGGAATGGCTGTATTTATGAAATGCTATTAAAAACGACTTTCGTAGATAAAAAAAAAAACTACATGGGCTATGGAAAAGGATTGTTAGCAATTGTAGTTATTAATTACAAAATATAAATAAGTTACAAGTAATAAGTTCCTTAATTGTGAATTGTTCTATTAGCAGGGGTATGGGGGAGGGGGGAGATTTGAATAAAATGCTCACGTTTTTTTTTAGTTTTGGTGTTCTTTGTAGCTATACCTTCTCCCCCGCCCCAAAAATATTGTTAAGACCGTTTTTTAGATTTCCAATTGCCAGGGAAAAGGACATCTGGGGTTTTTTTTTACCATCTTGTTGACTGTTTCGTTGGTTAGGTAGGTAAAAAAAAAAGACATCTAGGGTTATACAAAAAGGCCTATGGAG
The DNA here is from genome assembly GCA_023313725.1 of Lithobius niger. Taxonomy (NCBI): domain Eukaryota; kingdom Metazoa; phylum Arthropoda; class Chilopoda; order Lithobiomorpha; family Lithobiidae; genus Lithobius; species Lithobius niger. The sequence continues at coordinate 39,168 of JAHWFP010215022.1, forward strand.
TTTGGGGGGGGGGGGAGGATGTGCCCCAATGTGACTGCACCCTTGTCAATTAGACCTGTTTTTCTTTTCACTATTCTAGAAGATCTAGTTTTACGAGGCACTATAATTAATTCTTTTTTTTTAAGATTTATTTTGTCCTGTTTAGTTCTTGAATTCACCCATAGTCTTAAATTTGATTTATTTTGGATAAAATACATTAGTGTTCAAAGTTTCGTTTACCAGTGTTTATGCGGGCGCCGGGGGGGCAACCAAACAGACGTAGTATACAACTGACAGGAACTAATAAAAAAAGCAGAAAGTGGAACGAAATTATGAATATCTTAATATTTGAAACGGTACATTTAAATATTTACTATTTACATATTCATACTATTTACATATTCGTATACCATGAAGTATACCATTGTATACTCCATACGGTGTACTCCATTCTGCATACATAATTATATACCATGAAGTATACCATTGTAAACTCCATATGGTGTACTCCATACTGTATACATACTTATATACCCTGAAGTATACCATTGTGTACTCCATACAGTATACTTCATACTTTATACATTTTTGTATATCCTAGAGTATACTGTATACATATTTGTATACCCTGTAGTATATGCCGCAGTACACCATTCACAAAAAGGTATACTTGAATGTATAGTGTATACTCTTGGGAGTATAGTATGTATACACACTAGTATGCCATGTATACCAAGGTGTCCTAAGGTATACTTTTAGTATATCTTCGGTATACTAATGTGTACCCTTTTTCATAAGGGGAAGTCAAACTGTGCCTAAAACTTCGAATCCCCCCCCCCCCCCGCGCCTAGTTGTGATGTATAACACTGCAGTCTTCGTTAAAGCTTATTTAATTTAATAGTAATGATTATTTCATTACCCAAACCAAAGTACTAATCTTTAACCAGAGCCTATTCACGATGTGCATTTGTAAATATTCAATCAATAATCAATTTCCCAAAGTAAAGGCCTTTCTTAAAGTTGAAGAGTTGAAAACTCAATTTGGCCTGTCTTTAACCATTCCCTACTCCTTCAAACGGCTCTGCACAAAAACCCTTTGCTCTACCGACTTTCCCATTGTTCTCCTGGCCCTCCACCAATCAGACCCCCGCAGCTTTCTCCCCCGCGTTCCCCTACCCCCTCTCCAGCATAAAAAACCCCAACAGAACAGCTCAGTCAGCACAGCTCACAGATCTCTCAAGCCAGAAGGGTCACGCCGGTCGGGAGTGGAGGTGTCACATCCGTGGTTGCCATGCCGGGCAAAATGGTAGTGGTTGTAAATAAACTAGTTTAACTTATAAGTTTATCTTTAGGACCCCCCCAATTCTAAATTTATAGTCTAACTTAAATTAACCTCTAGCTTGGAAGTCTTTATGGTTGGTAAGCCTTATCGGCATTGCTGGTCTTTACCACCATAATGTTAGAGTAGGCATCTCATCCTAAAAAGCCAATTTCATTCTTTGTTCATTTTATAATGTAAACAAAGGGACGGTTTGATCCTCGTGGAAAAATAACTGTTGGACGACTTGAAAACTACAGTTGTCAAATGTAGTTGTAACTTAGCGGACGAGGTTTAGCTTGCTGGGTATTCCAGGATTGGAACCCAAGATAAAAATGCTTTTTCTAATCTAAATTAAGTGTTTAAGAATCAACTTCGTTGTTCTTGTTGAAAAATGTGAATTACTAAAATATAAATTTTGTTAAATTGTTTTTGCCAAACTTGTCAAAAGCCAAACTTGTGAACTAAATGTAAAAGTGTTTATTTTTCATTCTCTGATGTTTTAAAATAAAAACCAAGAGTTTTAAAACCTCAGGTTTGTTCCCTAGTAGATTAATTGTTTTTAAGTGTAAACTATTATGTAGCCCTTTTAGCTTTTATACTTCGTTTAAACATTTAAATTAATCTACCGTTGGTGGCAGTGTAATTACCGGTAACATTCAGGTTAGGCCTTAGTTAGGACCCGACGCTCCATCCCCTACACCGGGACTGTAGCCCATGCTGTGCGTATTATCGTGAAAAGTTGAAATAACCACGCTAACTTGAAGCTAAGAAGAACTCGTCAACCAATGATGTCGGAGGCGTTACAAGCACCTCAGCCGTCGTAGCGTCCGTCGCTACATTGTACAAGCAAGCTAGCGGGAACTATGCAGATTGTGTAAAGCGATTGTCCATCCAAGCTGAAAGTAAAGTTATAAAGGAAGGAAATCTTGGTGCACTTTATAGGTTGGTAAAAAATAAAACAGGAATTAACCCTTTAACTGCTGAATTAATTTTCTATCTCCCCAAAAGTAGGGGTAACGTGGACGGGACTCGAACTACTAACTTGAAGGAGCTCTTTAATTTCAGGCACACGCCTCTACCAACTCGGCCACGGCCGTCTCTAGAGTCGGCTTGTTAAGAGAACCTAGCATTGTTGTCGTTTCTCCATTGTTGGCCATCTCGTGCATGCTTTGGACTCTGTTTTTAGGACTCAAAGCTGTGCTTGTGTTTTAGGCGAGTATACTCGTCGCCCGCACTTTAAGGGTTAAGCAAAGTATCCCACCTTTAAAGCTAAAAGGACAGGTGGTATCATCAGACGAGGCAAAGGCAAATGTCTTAAACAATATATTTTCCGAAAACTTCATCTCCGATAATGGAGCCATCCCCGACATCAGAGGAACCTAATGCATTCGTTTACACAGACCTTAGATAATGTGTCTTTCTCAAGCGAGAAAGTCCAGGTGCCATTGCTCCTGATGGACTATCCGCATATTTTTACAAGGAAATGAGGGATGAGATTATCTCCCCTTTCGTGATAATATTTAAATGCTCAATGCAGTTGGGCAAAATCCCTAAATGCTGGAAAAAGGCACGTGTAATTCCAATCTTCAAAAAAGGTAATGCATCCAATCCACATAACTACAGACCAATATCTCTTACTTGTGTACCTTGTAACATTATGGAAAGAATTATTAAAAATAAAATGCTACATTTTCTAAACGAACAAGATATAATCTCGTATGATCAATTTGGATTTTTGCCTGGACGCTCAACAACACTACAGCTACTGGACGTCCTAAACGACTGGACTAGTTCTTTAGATGAGGGTTACCCAGTTGACGTAGTTCTAATTGATTTTGCGAAAGCATTTGACTCCGTTGTCCACCACAAATTACTATTTAAACTAAAAAACATTGACATCAGAGGGCAACTACTGGCTTGGATTACTGATTTCCTTGTAGGCCGTAGCCAGCGTGTCGTAGATGGGGAATCGGTGTCTGATGACGCTGTGGTTGAAAGTGGCGTTCCACAGGGGTCAGTTTTAGGTCCATTGTTATTCACTATTTTTTAAAATTATCTATTGCTAACTTCTACAGGTGTAAAATTGAGAAAATTTGCTGATGACGTTAAACTCCACTCTGCAATAAAATCGAAACAGAGTCACAGTGGTATCGTACATGAACTTGATAAACTAAAAAACTGGTCAGATCAATGGCAGTTGCCGATTTCGGACAATAAGTGCAAAGTGTTGTACATCGGGAGTAAAAATCCATCATATAATTACTACCTACCGGGTTCAAAACCGGAACCATTAACTACTGTCAAGGACTTAGGTGTCTGGCTCACTACGAATCTAACGTGGACTCACCACTGTAATGCTGTCATTAAAATAGCAATGCAACGAGCACCTATTATCAGAAATTGTTTCACTTCTAGGGATGTCCCAACTTTACTGCGGGCTTTCAAAGTATATGTCCGTCCGCTTGTAGAATACGCCAGCCCCGTTTGGTCCCTGTCACTTCGAGGAGACATTCTGAGGTTAGAAAGAGTGCAGCGAGTGTTTACCAAACTTTTCCGAAATGTACCATATGCAGCCAGACTGAATAAGTCACATATTGTTTGTTGCATGGTCTCCTGGATTATGATCTATCTTTCTTCTTTGATGTTAATAGAGAGGGATGCACCAGGGGTCACTCCCTGAAATTGGTTAAGAAACCCTTCAGATTAAACTGCAGAAAATACTTTTTTGTAAATCGGGTCATTAATGTGTGGAATGCTTTACCTGATGATGTTGTCACGGCACCCTCTATAAATTGTTTTAAATTCAGACTAAATAAGTTTAACCTACTACCATACATATCAGACTATTCCTAATGTTATTTTTGCTATATTGTTGTACAGATATTTATATCTAGCTATATGTATTTGTTGTCATTTAATGTTGATAAGATATAAGCGGTTTCTAGTAAAAGCCCTATCTTACCATTTTGCTAACCTACTCGGCAAATAAACTTTTATTATTATCAGTTACAGATAAAAAAAAAATGGTGAGTCAGGAAAATACTAAATGATCCTTCTTGTCATTAAATAATTTAAGAATATGTACAAAGAATTATGAGGTGGTATTTTTTATTTTACTCAAGATAAAAAATAATTTCTTAAAAATAGAGAGAAAGAGGGTTCAAAAAAATCCTTCCCTACTGCCCAGAAAAGGCACGAGAATCAATTTTCCTTTTTAATTTATTTTTTAAGCATGCTAATTACTGATTTTTTGGCACTTTATTTTGGGTTTCTATCATATTGACTTCTGAAATGTACGCAACACCAAAATAGTTCCAGTTTACTTCAAACCAGCGAATTTTCGAAAACTGCTATGGATTTTCTTCTTCAGGCTAAGGATGGGAGACTCGCATGCAGCACTAGAAGATTCTACTCCAACCGTCTGCTTCATTCGAATTTCCGACACTTCTACTTGCTTTGCAGTGGGCCTTACATCAGCTCTCTTCTTGGTTGTCGTTTTCACTTTCAATTCCTGTGTGGAATGAATCTTTTCCCACTGTGCAAGCTGCTGCTGGGAGAAAATTTGTTCACTTAGTCACGAGTTTGCCACTAAGTTCTGGGATCACGATTTTAGCTATTTGTTTGTATGCAGGTTTTTGGATGGTCATCAGTTTAATTTATTTCTCTTGTTAGTATTCAATAGCAATAGTTACACCCCCGCACCTTGGAAGCTATTGCTATTCAGCACTGCCAAGCGAAAGAAATTAAACTGATGAACATCCCAAAACCTGCATACAAACAAATACCTAAAATTGTGACCCCATAACTTGGTGGTAAACTCAAGATAAAGTGGACAAATTTTCTCCCAGCAGCTGCTTACACAGTAGAAAACGATTCATTCCACACGGGAATTGAAAGTGAAAACGACAACCAACAGAGCTGATGCACGGCCCACTGCGAAGCAAGTAGAAGCAGTGGCGTAGCTAAGGTTTCTGCAAACGTGTGCAATGTGCAATGCACACGTTGCCCTTTCCGCCAGTAACTGAAAGTTGTAATGTTTAGAATTTGATGTACAACCTCCCCATCGGTCGGTAAGAAAAAAAAGTTAACATCCAGCCGCCAAAAATTCCTCTATCACCAGGCACCAGGTCTTCCTTACACACACATGCACATGTTGCCTTCTGGGTAGGCACATCTTGCCCAAATTCCTGGCTATGCCACTGAGTAGAAGTGTGTGAAATTCGAATGAAACAGACGGCTCGAGTAGAATTTTGACTGGTGGTGCAAGTGAGTCTTACATCCTTAGCCTGACGAAGAAAACCCGTAGCAGTTTTCGAAAATTCGCTGTTTGAAGTAAACTGGAAGTATTTTGGAGTTGCGTACATCTCAGTAAGTCAATGTTTTAAACATGATTGTTGATTTCCTTGTTGCTACCATACATTGATTGATCTTTTTGTTTTCTTTTTCGCAACAGAAGTGAAACAGTTTTCTATTTTTAAAGATGTTCAGTGGGACAGTTTATTAGATGTTACAGCCCCCTTTATTCCGAATCCAGAAAACTCCACCGATACAGTTTATTTTCAAGGTAAGTAATTAGGAAGGTATAAAATCAATGTTGCTACATCACTGTTGCCAAGAATTAAAGAAAGTTACATTCAGGAAAATCTTTTTCAACTCTATGCAGTGTATCACTGGTTGAAGGATAATAAGATACATAGAATATTTGGTATTCAGTGCAGCATTATTTTATTTTGAGCATCACTTTGTGCGTGGACTCTTCTGATGAAGGTGGATGTTACAATGCACCATCGAAAATTCAAGTGGACAGTGGTATTGTTCATTTCTTTACGATGAAGTGCTATCATTGAACCTTTATCATGCTGTACGCACGCCATAGTAAACATCGCTTGCCAGTATTTATCCATCCAGGGCCCAATAACGTATATATACATGACGATCTACAGAGGATTCGATGACCTTCATTAATGTGTATACGTCCTCATGACGTACATATACATCACAATCTACACAAGACCCGATGACGTATGTGTATAACTTGGGGATGGGGGGGGGGGGGAGAGTTTTATCTACCACGGAAAAATCAGCGAATGATGTACGTGATCTAGCATTAACGCAATGGTTTGCGCATTTATTTACAAATTTAGGTATTTATGTATGGTCTCTCCACCAAAGTCCAACATAATTCACACTTAAAACTGATTTCTAACCTCACAAACCATTGAGGAAACTCCTGTACATTAGTGCTATTTAGTCATGCACGTACTTGATTTGGATTCAGTGGAGCAAAATTACAAGGTCTTTATTCTCATTTATTCACTAATTTAGTTTATTAGATCGTCAAGCCTCCAAATACTAACATAATTCACACTTAAAACTAGGGATCGACTGGGTAACGAGTCCGAGTAATTATGTATACCCACCGAGCCGAGTCCGGGTAGTAAAACCGGGTCGTAGAATTTTCAATTTTTGCTTTATGTTTAATATGCAGCTTTTTTTTTTACTTTGGTTTCGTTCTTTTTTTTTTTTTATTTTCACTCATTTTCAATTTGCTTTCGTCCAGTTTTGTATTGCACATAGTATAACAATGAACGAAAGCAAATAAAAGGACGAAACCAACTTTAAAATACTGTAAAATACCAGTAATTCTTTCTTCCAATTTTTTTAAAGTATGAACTTTACGTTATTAAATAAAGTGAAGTCATTGACCAGCAATAATAAAGTGAAATGAAAAATAAAATGCATTTTTGGTTACTTTGTCTCCCAATAGGCTTTTGTTGGCTTTAACCCTTTAAGCAACGATGTGGCCCAACTGGAGTAATGACGTATATATACGTCGAAACTTTTATGGGGAAGTGCGGGGCGAAAAATGCAATTTTCGGCCAAATATTGACATGAGAAAATCTGAAATTTGCTACCCGATAATGCTATGCATCGATTTCTGTAAACAAAACGTTGTTAACGATGTCTATATTTTGATAAAAAGCACCTTAGTTGAGTGCAGTCTCACTAAAAACTGCAAAATGTGGTGTTCATCCTTTTTCCGTAGTTCAAGAGCAAAAAACTTTTTTCGACAGCGGTAGCGATCGAACCACTTGACTGGGCGCCGCCATCTTGGGTTCACTGAAAAGCTGGAATTCCCCTCTATCCGGGCCTCTCAACACATTTTCTCGATGCCCGTTTGGCATTGGCCAATCAGATGTAATGTAAGAAGCTCTTTCTGGTGGTCTCAAGCTGCCTTTCCAAAGCAATTGGAAGATCGCGTTCCCTCATCGGCTAGTTGGCACCATGTGACCGATTTGGCGCGCTCTCATTGGCTGACGGGTGATTTTACAATGGCCGCCATGGCGCGCTTCGGATTTCACGTGAGCGCTTATGTTCAGTTAGTTAATTTTGCTTCAGAAAAACGACGATTTAAGTGGTGGGCTTTTAACTCCATTAATTCACGAATTACGGTACTAGGAATACTGTTAGAATTTGATTTGGCTCTGTCCCAGGTGGGCATCCTCCAAAGTGTTTATGGTAAATCCTTAATCTTGGCTAGTTTTAGTCATACAAATATTCCTGCCTTTATAATAGTAATTTTCTTTCGTTCTATTTCAGCACGAAATATGGCACAGCATCTCAACGTGTCAAATTTCGAACTGTGAAACTGTGATGTCATTTACCATCGGCTAGTACTTCATAGGTACACGTGTAATATAGAACCTTTTATCTATTCTAAATGGATGACCCTGAATGCATTGACATTTTTCTAGAATTTTTTAAAGTTTTTTTAAAATCGTGTATGTGTTCACTAAGGTTAGTGCGGCCTATGTTCAGGGTGCTTGATATACCCCGAATAAACTAGAATAGTACAAATAAATACATAAGAAAGTGCAAAGAGTTGTCTAAATAAAACTCATTTGTGATGTATTAAACCTGATGTATAGTAAATGTGGTCTCTTTTTTACTGGCTGTTGTATTTATTTTTTGCTTTTTGTTATGATTTAATCAGGACCCAGTTTGCTGATCCGTTGGTAGATGCAGTTTGTAAAATGTGGACTGGAATGGATTTATCAGGAGCGTATAAATGGATACATGTCAGTAGGTGGTGGCAGTATCCGTTTTGTAACCATCGCTTCATATTCCATCTCTAGTCAGTGTTTTGTCTTGGATGTATTAACAATGTGATAAGCATGTAAATGAACGACAATTGGGACGACACAACTTCGTGTTAACAGCCATGTTGAGTGCCGACCGGAAGTCGATGGCGTGTTTATTAATAGTCTATAGTAGCATGGTGGTTCACGACCACTGATCTGTATACATAACATGCCCCCTTTTTTTTAACTTTTCAATACCTCTTAAGAAATTTCATAACACAGCCATCTTAAAAAAACAATAACCTACAAGTTAACAATTTTAAAACAATAGCCTTAACGTAACAACAGCTGGAATAAAAGCAGGCAGTATTCACTGTATCGCCTAGGCCTATTTACAACTCTACCACAACTCTAGTAGTCACAACACCTGTAGCATTATTAACTGGTTGTGCCACAACATTGCAAGTTTCAGGCTCATTGCCATTATCTTCAGGCCATGTAACATAATCTTCTGGGCTGATTATAGGGTTAGGCTTTTTGTTTACACATTTGGCATTTTCATCCTTCCAAACATCGCATGGCAACTTTCTTTTCAAGTGTACACGGTTACGCTGCAGTACATCACCTTTGCCATTTCTGATATAAAATGATCTCGTAGTTGGCCCAATATTAACTACATCTCCAGAGAGCCATTTGCTACCTGAAAAATACCAAACCTATCTCCTTGTTCAAGTGGCGGCAACTGCTTTGTATGCTTGTCACCAGATTTATGTTGTTCTGACCGAAGCTTTGTAAGTTGTGCGGACACGTTCTTAACTGAGTACTTTGGCTCAAGCAATTTGTAATCCATCGGAGCCAGAATTCTGATGCATTTACCTAACAAAATTTCTGAAGGTGATGGTAAGCCATTTGCGGGCGTTGCATTATAATCCAGGATTATATGCTGACAAATCACTGTTACTGGCGAGAGCTTTAGTGAAGAAACGCTTAACTGTGTGAATAACACGTTCAACCTGACCATTTGAACGTGGATAGAGTGGAGATGATGCATTATGCACAACAACCCATTCCTTGTTGAATGCTGCAAATTCTTTCGAGTCAAATGGAGGTCCCTGATCGGACATGAATTCGTCCGGTGGTCCAAAAACTCTGTAAATTGCCTTGCAAGCACTTAGGCCAAACAAAAAAAATGGTTTGGTTTGATTTACCCGACCGACCCTATTTTTACGAGCCGACCCTAAACTTTTTTTCCATCCAAGGAAAAAAAAAATCCCCGTTCCTTATTTTGACGCTCCATCCTACGATACAAAAATGGTTTAAATCCTTCCCGGAATAAGGAAAAACGTTGTTCCGTGAACATGAATGTATCTTTATTGCATAAAAAAATATTAAATTAGAATTCTTTAATTAAAGACTTTCTGATCTGGTAACAAAAAAAAAAGTGCAAAAAAAAATAGTTTTCCGATCGACCTTATTTTTTTAAACTGCTTAACGCAAACCAAACAATTTTTTTTTGTTTGGCCTTATCACAGCTGAAGCAGTGGTACTTTGCATTTTCTGCACTTGAACAAACTTGGAGATATAATCTATTACAATCATGTATGTCTGCGACTGAAAATGGAAGAAGTCACAAGCGATCTTCTGCCATCGACGAGTAGGAAGTTCTCGGTCTACCAAAGGTTCATACAGGTTAGCATTTTGATGTTGCTGACACATTTCACAGGTAGACATCATGTCTTCTATTTGCTGATTCATACCTGGCCAGTACAAGCATTCCCGAGCTCGAGTTTTACATGAAACAATACCCCTATGACCTACGTGTAATCATAGCATCTTTTCATCATTTCTACATTTGGACGGCAGAACTAACCTATCTCCACGTATCAACAAGCCGTTATTTACTTGAAGTTCATCGTTACATGACCAGTAGGGTCTGGCCAACAGTTCAGTGTTGCTGCGATGTGTAGGCCATCCTGCCTGTATTAGCCTAATAACAGACTGCATCTCTGCATCTTTTGCTACCTCTTCTTTAATCTGATCTAATTTAGTCTTTGTAACTTTTACAACCAAACACACTGTGCCTTCACTTTGACCAACATGATCCTTATCCCAAAAAGCGCCTGGATCAGGTGCCCTGGACAAAGCATCGGCAACTACCAATAGTTTACCTGGAACGTACGTGAGACACAATTCATACTGTTGCAGCCGCATCAGCATTCTCTGTAAATGTGGTGAAACTTGTGGTAAGGCTTATCAACCAATCCCAGCAGTGGTTTGTGATCGGTGTGAACTTCCACTGGGCGTCCATACACACAGTAATGAAACTTTTCAAGAGCAAACGTTATTGCTAAAAGCTCTTTTTCTATTTGAGAATATGTTCTTCGAGTGTTGTTTAAAGAGACTGATGTGTATGCAACTGGCATGTTGTTATGAAACATCACAAGCAATCACAATCACAATTGGCAATCACAATTGGCAATTTTCTGTCAAAGTATTTTAGAACGGGTGGTTTAACAAACACTTGCTTTAACTCATCAAAATACGTTCGAGCATTTGAGCCCCATACAAATTGTACATCACGTTTAAGCAATTGTCTTAAGTAGGCCATTTTCTGTGAAAAGTTAGGAACAAATTTTAATAAATATGTTGCCATACCTAGAAAATGAATAAGATCCTCCCTCGTTTCTGGAGGCGGATATTTTACAACAGCATCCAATTTCTGAGGGTCTGCTTGCACACACTGTTCTGTTGAAACATGATCTCAATATTATGATTATGATTTTTATGATTTTGCGTGTTAAAACTAAATTAATATACATCAATAATTGCCTAATTAATTATTGTAATTAGTTGGATTAATTAACTAAGTAATTAATCAATCAACATAAGGAATGTAACCATCAACCACTATTTCTGTATGAGTATAGTTTACCACTTATTTTATTCTTACCCAAACAAGCTCTGTTACAGTGTGCCTGATGCAGGCTAGTGGGTGGACTGGGTTTCCCCAGAGGCTACTGTTTTGGTGTTTTGGAGCCACTTGTAGATTGATGTTGAGTAGAGTAAAATCTATGTGTCAGTCATGCTCAAGACCCAAGTGTAGCTTTCATATATATAGAGGAATTAAAGCCTTGGTGGGCACTTCTTGCCAGGGGTCTTGCTGGTACAGTTCCGTTCCACTGGTGTTGTCTTGGGGGAGACTTGGAGTCACTGGAGATTTGCCTTGGTCCACTTGCTAGCCAGCCTTATACAGATAAGTGATTACTAACTTAAATTGAAGTATAGTGTGCAGTCTAGTATTTGATCAGTGGAGTTCCAGCATTAAGTGATACCAGTTGTGCTTGCTGATATTGTGTTTACAGAGTGCTGATTATCTTGATTATATTATTAACGGTTTAGATTGGTTAATGATTCCATGTGTTAAGGAAGATACATACTATAGTGTATTCAGTTGATGAATATTAAGTCCAACCTTGTTGTGTGATAACAAGCCGATGATGGCCAGACTTGTGAAGCATGAATAATCTGACTTATCAGTAATTTATTTGTTCTTCCTGAATCGTCTTACACAGACATGGAATATATCGAAAATTGTCGTATGCCACAAGCAATTTTCGTTATACTGGTGTCAGAAGTGGGATTGATTCGTTTGTGACAAATTAAAGGAAAAATAAATTATTTGGACGTTGAATTGGGTTGATTGGCGAGATTTTGAAACTTGAAAAAAAAATTTTTTTTGAAGAAAAAAATAGGATATTTTTTACTGCTTCACTGGTAAGGGTTTTTTGTGAGGAGATTAGTCAGCACTCTGCAGCTTGTTGTTTTATCTTGGGAAAAAAAAAGCCACTATGCCTCGTAGGGGTAGAGTTCCTCTCCGCTTGCCCATGGTCTCATCCAGGGGCCGGCCTATACGTAGGCGTATTTTTAACAGCGATGGCGAACAATCTAATTCTAAGGCAACTCCCCCGAGTACTTTGCCGGGCCACCGTCGAGGTACTGTGCGTAGGCTACCTTCGTCACCCTCGGTCTGTTCTCAGCTTACTAACAGGGGAAGCCAGGAGGAAATGACGCAATTAACTGTTAATGCTGAGGTGCCTGAAATTTTTGATGACGAACCCTCGCCTGTTTTGCCTGCTCCGCCTCCTACAAATTCAGATATGCTGAATTTAATGTACTCACAAATGCGTGAGGTTCGGCAGCACAGGGATAGGCTAATAGGGCTATTGCAGAAAAATAATACTGATAAAGACGCCCACTATTCATCCCGTGATGAGCTGCCCTATCGAGGCAATTTCAAAATTTTCTGGCAAACCGGGTGGCGATATTTTTACATACCTCCTTACGGTGGATAATTTAAGGAAACGAGATCCTGATATCTCAGATTCTATGCTGATTTCTGCAGCCACAAGCCGCCTCGAAGGAGGTGCGGCGAAGTACGTTACCAATTCCCCACAACTCGCCAGCGCTGTTATTTATGACGATTTTAAGGCTGACTTGACTAAAAGGTATGGTGGTGGTGATGAATATGTGCTGAGAGCCCAGTTCTTCCGTGCTACTATACAGCCTGACGAATCAGTAGAACAGTATGCTGATAGGCTTGAAATTTTGGCAGCCAGCCTGTGGCGAGTTCATGCTACAGATCCTGGCAATATTAGGCAGATGAAAATGTTATCAAAAGATGAAAGCTTGCGGGCTGCTTTTCTCCAGGGTGTGCCTAAAGAAATTGAGATATATTTGTCAGCTACAAAGCGCAAAACTTTCCATGACATGTTAACTGAGGCGATTAATAGACAGGCCGTTTTAAAAGCTAGAGATGAATTGTCTACCTCGGAAGGTGGGGCAAACAGCACTTCATTTTCCAGCATGGTGGGGCTGCAAAATTTAATCCCCAACTCTGTTAGGGCAGCTTTTGAAAATACAAAGGTATGTGCTGCCACTGTCCAGCGTAAAGAATCGCGTACCTGTTTCCATTGCAAGCGGCAAGGGCACATTCGCCGAGATTATTCGAAGGCGCAGAAATTATTCGAAATTTCTGGATGAGTCGTCAGGAAATTTTTCCCGGAATGGCAAACGCTAGAGTGATGATTCTGGTCGTAATTTTAACGATAATAAGAAATTCAAGGGTGATTATTATGACCATCGTTCCAAGCAACAAAATACTGGTCGAAATCATGGTGGAAACAATTCTTATAATGATAATTGTAACCAGAAACGATCTCAGGGGAACGACAAGTATCATTATCAAAATAAGAAAAATTATCCGTCCAGAAATTTGGAAGTGAATGTTGTTGCTCGGGGAAAGTCAGAGGGTCATGCTCCCTTGACCCACCCAAACAGTGTTGAACTTGGTCCAAAAAACTAGGTTCAATCCCAATCTGGGGTGATTGTGGATTCTGTGGATAAAAGCACAACAGATGTTGAAGTTGTTGGCATTTCAAAAACGGTTGTGCTTTCTAAACCCCCATTACCTGTTTTGTCTGTAGCCTCTAGGTTAAAGCCGGAAGCTCGTTATATTTGTAATGATAAAAATGCTGCTGACATTTTTACGCAGTTTTGTGACAACATAGTTTGGCAGAAGCAGCAGATTCTTTTGCCAGACAGAACCGTATTGTTGCCAAATGTGGTAGCCTATTTTGGTCATGTGCCACCAAAATTTCTTGCAAATGAATTTTTGGGAAACAGAGCTTTGCACTATTTGTTTACCACATTGTTGGAGAAGATAAATTATGGGTTCCAAGTATTCTGTAATTCTGCGGTTGTGTCATGTTTTACTGATGGAGAGGATTCAACACCATTTACTTCAGTGGTTAAAGAATTTCAGTTAGGCTATCCCCTGATTTCACTTTTATTTGGCAAGCAGCGCACTTTGGTTCTTAAATGTCTGTCTGAGCCACATCTTACTGACCAAATTGTTGTCTGCTGGAATGGCATTGCATTATCCTGATTTTTCATCCAAAGAGTGGGAAATTTGTGTTCCTACTGACCCTACTGGGAGTGAATTTTCTATTGTGCTTATATTCCGGTGTTGCCTCCCTGAAAAGGCCTCAGCCACTACGATTAATGAGGGCCTTGAGGCGGCCGTAAATGAGCCACCGGCCACGGCTGGCCGGGCAGCAGATAGTGCCGTAGCTAGGGTTCCAACCTCCGAGGATAAAACTCAGTGTTCTGTCGTGCACACAGAGATTGACAGTGTTGAAAGTGAAAATTCACACAATGTGGTGCAGCCATTGCAGCCAGTAGCATCTGAATTGCCAAATTATGAATCAGGGAATACTCTGTTTTAAATATTTATACGGGCTATATTGAGTATGGTAGGCCTTATCTGGTATTTGACATAGAAGGGTTGCCTGTTGCTTCTCTGCTTGACACTGGCAGTGCAGGCACATTACTAATAAAAACCATTGCTTATTCTATTATGGTCCAGCGTTCAAGTCGATGTAGTCTACAGACACTGCACCAACCGATATCCTTAACTGGGGTCGGCAACAAGACTGTATCTGCCTCGTATAAACTTGTGGCGGAAATTTCTAAGTGTAATTTTTCAACTATTCACGAATTTATAGTTGTTGATGATGGAGTGTTTGGAGATGCCGAAATATTAATAGGTTTTGATTTCCTGAAGAGCCAGCACGATAAGGTTGTCTTGCATTGTTCAGACAATGTTTTGGCTATAGGTAGCCTACGGTTTCAGTTAAGTGATTCGGCTTATGCAGCAAAGGAGCTATACTTTTGCAACAGTGAAATCATTAACAGCTATGATTATGTGCCAAACAATATTAGAGTTGCTACCTTGTCTATTACTCATAACTCGTCGGAAAAAGATAAGGAAAAACAGGATGTTGTGCAAAATGACCCTTATATTGTGGAAAGTGTTTTAGTTATTTTGGCTGATAATATTACTTTGGAGCCCTATTCTTCGCATATTTTAGAAGGAATTTTGAACTGGGCCTATCCAGAAATCCAAGAAGGTGTATTTACCCCCTATTGCTCAAAAGAGGATCTAAAATTGGTTGAAGCTTTTGTTGAAACAACACCTTTGGGCCGCATCCCTGTTCAGGCTATCAACAATTCCTGTTTAGACATAGAATTACTAAAAGGGTGTACTCTGGGTTCTTATACGACTGCCATTTTGGATGATGAACCTATACCATCTTGTGGCACCACTATACAGCCTATGCCTGATCCTACGCCTTTGGAGGTTAAAAGCCAAGCTCAGTTGGATGAAGAGTGGGAACAGATAAAGCCACAATTTGTTTCTTACTACCTGCAAATACTTACTTCAGTAATTATGCTTAAAATCATCATTTTACGCTATCACTGCTCATTTATCAACTAAAAAACTCCTTTTTTTAGCTTGTATCCAAACTTTCTCTCCTCTCCCGCCAGGGGCGCTGCTACTCCTAACTAGGAGGCCGCCATCTTGTTTGTTCCCCTCATCACATTTTGAGCACGTTGTTAGGGTAGGACGTGTTTGGCATCGCTGCCTTTGTTTTCTTGTTTGGAAGCAAAGTTATCAACTTTTCTGGGCAGAATTATGACCACGATAGAAGAATCAAACGATCTATTACGTGGGAGACTCAATTCGAAGAAATTTGATGCGTGTAGCTGCAAGAAACGGTCGAGAGATTTTCACCCTCTTTGCCGTGAGTGCAGGCCCTGAAACTTCGTCACCAAAGTATGTGAACTGTGCGATTTGCATCATCGTTCAACTATGAAGGACATTTTGCATACGTGGAAGAAATCGGATCAGAAAGCAGATCAAAGGGCCAGGGCAGCAACGGCAGGTTTGGTTGATGACGAAACGGCTGCAGCTTGTCAACCAGAGGGAGAAAATAAGATGGCGTCAACAAACGAAAATGACTTTGCTGAAGTTCACGAAAGTGTGGTGGTGTGGGATGATGCAAAGTTGTTTGATGATGGAGTAGGACAGGTGCCGTTCTCAATTGAAGAGTTGCTGGCGTTGATGCAGACCACAGCCAACGTAATTTTTGATGCGAAAGCCACTTGTGTGGAGCAACGAATTACGAAAAAAAAAAAAAGTTCGGCGCCCTAATGGCTGATAGGCTTCAACCATTGCAACCATTGTTAGCCAAAGAAGAAGAAAAATCATTGGATATTAGGAACCGATGTGTCTATTGTGACGGACATCAAGTCGTGTCTGCGATGCAGTCGCCAGCTATGCAGGCGCCGTGCCGTCAGGAGGCGCCACGTGTCGGAGATGTTAAGACTGCGTCTAGATCAAGTCCGGCGGCTGTAGTGAAGAGCTCGGCGAAGAAAGGAAAATCGCGGGTCAGGAAATGACAGTACTCAAATGGCCGCTCCCGGTGTGGGAAATAGCGGTTCGTATGAGCACTTCAGCGAAAAATCACGCAAAACTGTAGGAGTAGTAAAGTCCAGTGAGGACAAATTTACGAAACTACTGGACATAATCAGTTTGTTTATGGCGTCAAACACCAGAAGAGCGTGAGCGTTTAATTTTTTAAAAGAGTACCATTTAAAAAAAAAAAAAAAACCACCTGTATCGTCCCTGCCGTAAATCTCCGAGAAAAGGAGTAGGTTATAGGAACGATAGCACTAGTAAATAGCTATCTCTTCCCAGCCGTAAATCACCGAGAAAAGGTGTAGGTCGTAGGAACGAGAACGCTGGTAAATAGCTATATCGTCCCTGCCGTAAATCTCCGAGAAAACGAGTAGGTAATAGGAACGAAAATACTAGTGAAGGGGTTTCTCTTCCCAGCCGTAAATCACCGGGAAAAGGTGTAGGTCATGGGATTGAGACCAAGATGTATGCGTCTGTCGCCGGACTGTAGGTTGGCATGGGACACACCCTCGCGTCAAAAGTGTCGGGTCGTGTCGCCATCGTGTCGTGTCGTGTCGCCATCGTGTCGTGTCGTGTCGCCATCGCGTCGTGTCATGTCGCCATGGTGTCGCGTCATGTCGCCATCGTGTCGTGTCGTGTCGCCTGTACAAACATCGTTCTTGTCGCCAGTGGTATGAGGTTAGTAAAATGGGGCTTAGGAAGGTTCCCCCCCCC
>JAHWFP010215022.1:56683-74411 GCA_023313725.1 Lithobius niger
CCCCCCCCCCCCCCGTTTGCCTTGGAACCAGGGCATTGTTAGCGGCATGTGCAGGGGATTATGGTTCAAAACTTGGGTCTGTTGCACACCTGTCATGTTCTAAGCCTCTGCCACCGCATGATCCGAAGAAGACACACATGTTTCTTACTACCTGCAAATACTGATGCATACACATATGTTTTTCAAATCGGTCGGAAAATGCGCCCCGAATAAGAAGGGTTTCGGACCTACAAGGAAGCCGAATACGTAACTGAACTGTGTAGTATCGAGTTGGATTCGGTTCTCCAGACACCCCTCGTTCATTTAAACTCCTACTCAGTAATTGAAGAGGACGAGGTCATGTTGAGAGCAAGCTCTCAAGTAGGGCTTATTACTCGGCATCAGCTCCAGCTTTGAAGGCGATGGCATTGGTCAACCCGGAGCTCATGGAAAATAAAACAATTAGGGAATGTATGCATCTTCTTAAGCGAGCGTCTTCATGCCACAAAGATAGTTTAAGTTGGCAATGCTGTCTACTCATGAACAATGTCTTTCCTCGAATCTGCAACTGGGTTCCCGACGGATGTAGTGGGCAAGTTGAGACTTTTGCCAGTTCAGGGTTCTGGAGACTTGCTTAATGGACAGTTACTTGTATTGGCCCCAGAACTCAAAGAAAAGGTTCGACCTGCCCAAACATTGGTCAGCACGAACCATGGAAGCTATCGAAGCAAGCCTATGTATGCAAAGATCCAACACCCAGCATCCGGACATTGGAATGATCCATATGGGGGAAAGAGTAGCAGCAAAAAGCCAGCGGACAAGTCAAAGGATCGTTCGCCCTTTCGTGACCATCCCCCCTCCTTGTCACGCGGGAAAGGACCAGAGAGTTACCAGCGTGGCCGAGGATCGTTCCGGGGAAGAGGTAAAAGACCTCCACGTCAGTGACTGGCCATGGTCAGGGCGCCCCCCCCCCCAATCACCGTCAGGTGGGGGGGGGAGGATTGCCAGACATCTTGGACATTGGAAGAGGATTGCGTCGGACCCCTTCGTCATCCGAGCTCTGGAGGAGGGATACACACCGCTATTCGTCACCAGGCTTGTAACTAGAGACTGGCTGGTAGGATGTTCCGAAATCCCAGAACTTATCAAGGGAGTCAATTTGCTGGTTGTGAAGGGGGGAGTCCAGCAAGGGCGATTCCGAACGGAAGGAGGATCGCGAGTTCTTTCAATCTTCGGAAACTCAATCAACACCTCGCAAAGGAACATTTCCAGATGGAATCGATCGAATCAATTCGAGACTCACTCCAGCACGAAGAGTATACCATTTCTATCGACCGCGAGGATGCGTATCTGCACGTTCCCGTCAATCCCCTCGACATCTGTTCCGCCTTGTGGCGGGGGGAAAATCGTCCCAATGGAAATCTCTTCCCTTCGGCTTAGCGACGGCTCCATACGTGTTTACCCGAATGCGGAAACCTGTGCTTGCATACCGCACCTACATCACATCAAAGCTCACGCCTATTTGGAAGATTGGCTGGTTCGAAACAAGGACGGTTTTCACATGTGCAGCTCCTGGTTTTCACATTTGGGTCTTGGTATAAACCTCAAGAAGTCCAGACCAGTTCCAAGCACTTGTTTTGTGTTCCTGGGTGCAATGTTCAACACTGTAAAAATGGTGGTAAAACCAACACTGGAGAGGTTCGTCAAGACGAGAACGTCGGTGAAGACATTCGTCAGAAGGACCAAGGTAACGGCGAGGGAGTTGGCATCGCTCATTGGACTCTTGGACTCCAATGCCAGACTTGTACCCTTAGGCCACTGACGGCCACTGGTTCAGAAGACAGCGGGGCAGCCGCGGAACAGATGGGTGGACATCATTCCGCTACGAGACCTCCCGAGGCAGAGCTTGTCGTGGTGGACGGCGAAGGGAAACCTTCAAGTTGGAGTGCCCATTCACGAGCCCGTTCCGGAGTTGCTCCTATTTTCAGACGCCGCCCTGTCAGGTTGGGGTGCTCACCTTGCCGGGGAAACTGCATCAGGCATTTGGAGCGAAGAAGAGAAGGTCCTGCACGTCAACGTCCTGGAGCTCAGAGCAGTTTGGAGAGCCCTCCTTGCCTGGAAGCTAAGGCTGAGGGGTCAGGCAATGGGCATCATGCCACGGCTGTTGCGTATGTGAAGAAAGGTGCAGGCGCACATTCGAAATCTCTTATGGAAGAAGCCTCCAGCCTGTTCGAGATCTGCATGCGGTACGAAATCTCGCCGGTTCCTCGCCACATAGCAGGAAGTCTCAACGTGTGGGCGGAAGAGTTGTCCCGGGGTTCACAGGTGCTGTCTACGGAATGGATGTTGGACCGCACCGCAGGGTTGGAAGCCCTCTTTCGTCAGTGGGGAACCCCGTAGGTGGATCTGTTTGCACTACAACAATCAGCTCTCATGTTTTGTGTCCCCGTTCCCGGATGGAGGGCCTGGGCAACGGACACACTGTCAATCAGCTGGGAAGGTCTAAATGCGTACCTTCTGTGGAAAATGATCAACAAGTTGAGAGTGGCCAAAGGGAAATTCATCCTAGTAGTCACCAGTTGGCCAGCGCCTCCATGGTTCCCAGAGTTGATGGGGCTGGAATCACCAGCATCGGGGGAGGACCCTGCACCAAAACCCTTCCATGCTGAATCTTCAAGGGTGGAAACTCTAAGGAAGAATTTGGTGAGGGAGGGATTTAAGACGGAAGTGGCATCCAGGATTACGAAGTGTTTGAGGGAGTCCTCGCAACGTAACTACAATGCAAAATGGAAAAAGTGGTTCGAGTGGTGTGTAAAGTCGGACTGCGACCCATGCAACCAGGACCTACGAATGCTGACAGCTTTCTTTGAAGAGCTTTTTGTCAAAGGTTGTCCCCAAGGGCTATCGTTCGTGTTGACATGCGTTGGGGATCCAAAGACTGTTTTCTAATGTGGTGGTTTCCAAACAGATGACAGCCTTTGAAAGTGGGAGACCAAGACAAACGAAATTGTTCCCCACATGGAATCTGCCGTTGGGGCTGCAAAGTCTAATGGGCGCCCCATATGAGCCAGCTAGAAATGCTGCGTCCATTCTAGTATTCCTAGTCGCTTTAGCCTCGGCAGCACGCCAAAGTGAGTTGGCAGCCTTCACCAGGGATGAGGGTCATATTAGTTTTGCCAAAGACTGGTCGGACTGGTCTGACTGGTCGGAGGTATTTTTGACGTTTTCGGCCCATGTCAGAGCAAAAAATTGCAAACCGGGAACGACATCAAAGCCTGTTCGAGTTAAGGCTCTAAAAGAGTGTGGACAAACACGAAAAGGGCTATGCGGTGCGGTTCTACCTATCCAAAACAGAAAATAAGAAGGAGAACTGCAATTTCATAACAAGCCAACTCCACTGTTTTTTGATGTGGACTCAAACAGTGGTGAAATTATAGATAAGGGCGTGCCTAGGATCTGGGCCGTGATTAAAAGAGCATACTTGAACGGACAGGATCACGGGGATCTCCCCGCTATAGTTAGAGCACACGAGCTTCGCGCATTAGCCGCATCATGGGCGTTGGGATGAGGTGATCACAGTGTGCTCATGGAATAGCAGTACCACCTTCATCAAACACTACCGGATGGGGTCACCCTTAGTGTAGGCTGGGGACGCCCGGACGGAGGCACACACTGGTGAATGAACTATAGTGCTGACTCAGACTGAGGGAGTCACCTCGAGTGTATACTAGGGACACCCAGTCAACTAAGCACGCCAGTGAAGTAACTGGAAGAGGAGACGAGACCAACTGGGTAGAAGTGGTAAGTTGACTTATTCCATGTTAAAACAGTAGTAGGCAAGCTCTCCCGGGTTCAGTGAGGTTTTTCCCCACCGCCTGAATGACAAATTCAGCATAATTACTGAAGTAAGTATTTGCAGGTAGTAAGAAACGATAATTTTAAAATGTAAAATTAGTTTTTACTAACCTAAATACTTACTTCAGTAAGAACCCGCCCGCCTCCCCGCATTCACTGAAAGGAGAGTTCAAAATGTGATAAGGGGAACAAACAAGATGGCGGCCTCCTAGTTAGGAGTAGCAGCGCCCCTGGCGGGAGAGGAGAGAAAGTTTGGATACAAGCTAAAAAAGGGAGTTTTTTAGTTGATAAATGAGCAGTGATAGCGTAAAATGATGATTTTAAGCATAATTACTGAAGTAAGTATTTAGGTTAGTAAAAACTAATTTTACATTTTAAAATTATCGTTTTTCGTGATATTGATGCCTATCACAAACATTTATTTTTAGAAATGCTGCGCAAACACCAGCAGTCTTTTAGCCTACATGAGTTTGATTTAGGGTTATAGCTCAGTTGGATGAAGAGTGGGAACAGATAAAGCCACAATTTGTTTTTCGTGATATTGATGCCTATCACAAACATTTATTTTTAGAAATGCTGCGCAAACACCAGCAGCCTTTTAGCCTACATGAGTTTGATTTAGGGTTATACCGAGGTTTTCAAGCTGACATTAATGTAGTTGATGCTGATCCCATTAAGAGTCGAGTTTACAGAGTTCCGTACGCTCAGAAAGAAATTATGGAGCAACAGATACAGGAATTGCTTAAAATTGGGATTTTGGAATACTCTGATTCCGCTTGGGATTCTCCTTGTTTATTAGTGAAGAGAAAACCACAAGGGTACCGTTTAATTGTTGACTTGCGAAATGTTAACCGAGTTACAGTGTGGTGCAGCATTCCTTTGCCAGTTTTGAGTGACGTTTTAGTCAAATTGGCTGGTTGTACTATTTTTTCCCATTTGGATTTTAAGCTGGGATTTTACCAAATACAGTTGTCGGAAAAGGCAAGAAACATATGTTCCTTTAGTTTTCAGTCTTACAAGGTGGCTTACAAGAGACTTCCCATGGGTTTATCGATTGCAGTGGTTTTTCAGCATATTTGCACCGATACTCAATTCCTTTTGCCACGCCTATCTTGATGACATTTTGATTTCTTCCTGCGACTGGCCTACCCATTTGAAACATGTGGATATTGCTTTAGGTTTGGTGGGAGCATCAGGCATGAAACTAAGCTCAACTAAATGTTTGTTTGCACTAGTTTGTTTGCACTATTTTTGGGTTATGTTATTGACAAAGATGGTATCAGCCCTGACCCTGCTAAACTGGATGCAATTAGGGATTATCCGAGGCCTAAAACTGCTAAAGAGATGCGTCGCCTGTTGGGTATTACAAATTTCAACCGAAAGCATTTGAAGAATTTTGCTCTGATTACTGCAAACCTTACGAAACTGACCCGGAAAAATACTAAGTTTATTTGGGATGACATGGCCGAGCAGTCCTTTCAGAAGTTGAAAGAGGCTATTCTGCATGCAGCTACGCTCAAAACACCCCGATTTTAGTAAGCCTTTCATAGCTGAATCTGACGGCTCGCAAAGTGGTGCAGGAGGAGCTTTAATTCAGGTCCATGATGGCACGGAATACATGTTGGGTTATATCTCTAAAGCATTTTCACCTGTGGAGGCTAAGGCCACAACTACTGAGCGAGAAATTCTCGCAGCCATACATACAATTGAATTTTTCGGTTGGTTTTTGCTTGGTAGAACATTCAGATTGCGGGTTGACCATGCCGCAATGATATATTTATATTGCAGCCCTAACTTGTCGCCTAAACTGGAGAGTGTGTTGATAAAGCTCAGGGAGTATGATTTTATAATTCAGCACAGAGCAGGTGCTAGCCTACCTGTTGCAGATGCATTATCAAGGGTTCATGAATTACCAGTGTGTGTTTTGGATGGGCAATACCCTGATTAGACAAGCCAGCAAGTTAAAATTGAACAAGACCATGATCCATACTGTCAAGAAATTACTACAAAAATTAGTGACAGGGGTTCAGCGCAAGTTATTGACGTAATAGGAGGGAAAAATACCTTCTACCATGATGTGGATGGGATAATTTACCGTTTGTATGCACCTAAGTGTGCAAAGGGCACTGTTGGTTACAAAGCTCAGATGTTGGTGCCTAAAACTCTCATAACACATTGCATACGTGACTATCATGCTACACCAACGAGTGGACATTAGGTAGGGCCAAAACTATTGCCCAAATACAATCAAAATGTCAAGGTCTTGGAGAAAATTGTCAGTAAGAAAATTGAAAACTTCCTCGCAAACAAAAATTGGAAAAATACGTCCCAACATGGGTTTACTAAGAAAAGGTCAACTTTTACCAACATGCTTGAGGCCTACAATAAGATAAACACTGCAATCAATGACAATGTCTCGTATGACGTCGTTTATATTGATTTCGAGAAGGCCTTTGACAAAGTTGACCACCAGAAACTTATCTATAAACTCAGTCATGCTCTCCCTAATAACAAAATCGTTAACTGGGTTAATAATTTTCTTTATAACAGAAGATTTAGGGTGAGAACTGAAAATGAATTTTCTAACTGGACTTCCATCACCAGCGGTGTCCCACAAGGCAGTGTCCTCTCCCCACTACTTTTTAACATTTATATTGCTGATCTTACTGAGCAGTTAAGTAGTGACGGGTTTCAGTTTGCCGACGACATGAAAGCTCTCAAAATCCCCCACGGGGAACAAGATAGAGCGGAATTGCAGAACGATTTGGACAAGATTGCTAATTATTGTGACACTTGGTCTATGAAGATTAATAACAGCAAATGTGCCGTTCTCCATGGTGGTCATCAAAATGTCAAGCAGCAATACTATTTACGTAATGTACCCATTCAAAGTAAAGAATCTGAGAAAGACCTTGGGATCTTCGTAAATCATGATCTATCCTGGACGGAACAATGTAACAGTGTTGCCAAGAAAGCTAACCGTACCATCGGGCTCTTTAAGCGAACCTTTGGGAAAATTCCAGCTGATAATTTTGGGATTATCTACAAAACATATGTAAGATCCATTATTGAATACTGCAATTCTATTTGGAGTCCCAGCCTGAAAAAAGACCAGACAATTCTCGAACGGGTACAGCGAAGAGCTACTAGGCTAGTGAATGGAACTAGAGGTATGAGCTACGAACAAAGGTTGGCCATGCTCAAGCTGCCAACCCTTGAGAAAAGAAGAAAACGCGGTGATTTGATCGAGTGCTTCAAAATTATGAAGGGGTACTACGACCTGGACAAAAATAACTTCTGGATGCCTTCGAAGTGTGCAAGTACCAGAGGTCACAACTCCAGAATTTTCAAGCCGCAAGCAAGGGTGAACATTGTGAAATCCTTTTTCACGCATCGTGTGATCGACGATTGGAACTCTCTGCCCCAGAGTGTCGTGGACGCAACGTCGATCAACACTTTCAAAAACAGACTAGACAAAATCATTTAGTTCGAAACTTATATTTTTTATGATGGTTTTATTGAGAAGGAGCGTATAAGCAGAATGCTTCCTGCTCTCGATTTACGTATTACATATTACATATTAAAATGTTACTGGCCTACTCTTATTAAGGATGTGCACAATTATATTAAGACTTGTGTTGTTTGCCAGTATGGTGAAGTCCCTCGTCACCCATTTAAGGCCAGGCTTAGGGCCTATCAACCATTACAACGACCTAACCAGCAGTGGGTTTTAGATTTGATAGGGGTTTTGCACAAAACAAAGAATTCAAACTGTTACATCCTGACTTGCATTGACAGTTTTTCTAGATATGTGATAGCTGTACCTTTACCCGATAAACGTTCAATCACCGTTGCAAAAGCATTGTATAGGGAATTGTTTGGACGTTTTGGATTTTGTGGAGCACTTGTACATGACTGTGGCGGCGAGTTCCAATCAAATTTAATGAGGGAATTGACAACGTTGTTAAACGTTAAACAAATTACCTTTATGCCGAATTGTTCTTGGCCTGGAGGCATGGTAGAGCGTGTGAATCGCTCAGTTGAAGAAATTTTGAGAAAAGTGGCCATGACATGCATTGAAGAATGGGATGAATTTTTAACAGCCGTCTGTCTGGCGTATAATGGCTCCGTCCACTCAGCAACATTGGCTACCCCTCACTATTTGATGTTTGGTTAAGATCTACGTTTACCCGCATCGTTAATTTTTGAACCAACACAGGTCTGCTATAACTCGGAAAATTTTCCAATACGACTGACATCGAGACTCCAAGCAGCTTGGGAATTGGTTACCTTTTATAATGAGAAAGCTTTTCAGCGTTATAAACACTATTATGACAAGAAAGCCGCACCGTACTCATTAAAACCTGACGATTACGTGATCCTTCGCTGTTATGCACATCTTAAAAACATTTCACCAAAACTTCACTTGATTTGGAGAGGTGTCTAACGAGTGCTTGAGTTTATAACACCAGTTACTGTGAGATTAATCGATATTTTAAATGCCGATCGCATATTGAAAGCACATGTTAACCATGTGAAGCTGCTATTTTTACGTGATCCTTGGCTAACCACAGCATTTCGTGGGGTTACTGACATTGAAAATAACATTAGTCCAGCGGTACATTTCTCAAGCACTCTTAGATCCAACAGACAAATCTAGCGAAGTCACAATGCAACAGGTTGGGCGATCGTTTGACAACCAAAACAACAACACTGATACCAAAATGGTGGATAGCGCCGATCCCAAACAAACCACTAGCGCTGACGAAAAATCCGATGTTGACAATTTTAGCGTGCGACAAGCATCATTATTATACTAGAAGCACTGCTTGTAATCCCGATGTCACTCGACGGCACAAATTTCAGTTTGCACAAGTTTAAATCACCACTAAAAACACAATTTTCAAGGAAGGATACAAGGTGAGGTATTCCAGTTGCAATGGCGAGGCGCGAGACTCCTCCGTCTCCAATCTGCCTGCACGCTCATTGGCTGAGATGCCCCACCTCCGAATCCTAGCGATCTGATTGGAACGCGCACTGTTGGTTTCCCGCGCTTGTTGATCTGCTTGCCAGCCTCCCTTGGCAAGGTGCGGGGCGCCAAATTCGCGCCAGATAATTTGTCTACTAGGATACTGTCGCATCAAAACATTAAGAAGCTGCGACAGTAACGCCGTACAAATAACCAATATTACTAACTAAATTGATTACCAATAAAATAGCTGGCGCTACATGGGCGTAGGAGAAGGTGAGACATATATTTACAAGCATTGCGAGGACATATCGTATTTATCACTTACAAAAAAATATATATACTATCCATGCGCGATGGTGTGGGTTTGCGGTTGTGTACGAATAACGAGCCAGCTATATTTTTTTCACATTGCACGCTATATTACAAAAATTGGGACCTTACACTTTATATTCGGGAAGTTGGCTTAACTTCCGACATGACTTACGTTAAGAACGCCCAAACAAACAAAAAAACATAAAAAAAGGGACACTTAATAAAAGGTTCATTTTGAAACATAACGTTGATAGACGCTTCGAACTTCAACATTCAGTTGTCGAAGTGGGTGGTTCTGTGGGTTTCTGTCGCTTTTCTGTGGGTGGATCATCATCAGGTAGGCTGCGGTCCGTGCGGTTACAGCTGTAGCGCTCCGTTTCGCAGCGTTTGCGTTTACGGGCAAGGCGATTAGCTGCCAAAATACGAAAATAAAAAGGGGTTAGAATTCTCTTGCGCCTAAGTTAATGGTAGGATGCAATGAGGACGGTTTGCACTACAATAAGGTGGTCTATCGAAACATGTTTTGTGGGGTTGCTGTTCTGATATGATCTACTAATTCAGCTATGGGGTGCTACTCGGTTCTTAGTAGATCTCCTACTTTTACGCGGCCTGGGTTGTATACGATAGGGGATAACTGATTTGAACATTTCTATGCTAGGGACTATTACGCTTCGGATACTTACTTCGGTTGCGAGTGACGTTGTTAGCAATCTGTTGCGCCAATCGGATGAAGTGGTCCAGGGCATTGTCAGTGCACTCCAGAAGGGCGGTTTCGAGCTCTACAGTAGGCCCTCTAAAGTAGGCCCTTTGGGCAGTTTCAGTAAGTCCTGTAGTGGCTTGGGCTTGTATGCGATTCGGTAGACAACCAACTTGTTGTTTTATAGGCCTCATTTTACAGCATCGTTGTCTAGACGCATTATTTTGTACACTAATATGATTTTGTCATAAACTGCGTTTAAATAAACTTTGAAGTTTACACACTATATGCATTTATACACCTATACTAGTGTAGAGATAAATAATTATGATTATATACACTTAATTCTACTGCTCTTTTTACTCCGGTCAAGACTATGCAATTTATAGGCCTAGAGTGAAAATTTTGCTAGATGCAGTTAATTATTAATATGCTTTTATTTTCCTATACTCACAAGTCATAGGCTGTATATATTTTTCTGCCTATGAAATAAATATCATATATGTGCTTTTAATTCCAGTATTTTAATAAACTCGGATGTTGGGCCATATTTTATTTTGGGCTTATATACTAACGTTATTGCAAATAAATATGTTTAGGCCAGAATTCCAGTATGCTATTTTCTGTGCTACATCACAATTGGCAGTCTCGAGCCACGCTACGCTATGGCGTGATTGACATCAAAATTGATCTCGTACAAAAAAAAAAAAAACATTTTTTAAGCATGGATCTACTTCTACTAATGAAATTCATTTAATACAACATACCTCATAGATCAATCAGGTCTTGCAAATCGATGATCTGCCAGGGAGTTGCGGTTGCAGCATCTTCTGACATGGGATTAAGCGGAGCAGCTGTCCAGGGGGCGGGGGGAATAGCTTCCGCCGCTGGAGAAATTGGTGCAGCTGTCCAAAGGCCGGGTGCTTCGACGGATGTTTCAAGTTGACTCTCGGGTGGCATTGAAATTGAAAATGGCTTCTTCGAGGGGCTCTTCGATGTCAGCGCTGTAGGATGCCGTCGATGGGTTCACGTTTCTGTGCAAAGGCATTGTCAGAATTGGTTGTTGGCTGCAGGTGTAGTCAGCTGGCCGGCTGGTTGATGGTTGCGACATTCCGTAAGGGAAGTATTGTTGGAGGGCCTCCTCCAGGATTAAACTGCGGAGCAGATATTGGTTGAGTGACTCGACCTCCGGCAATGCAAGCATTCGGCACGCTTTGGCCGTAACAATGCCTGCATGCACGGGGATCCAATATGTGACATCTGCTGTAGTGATGGGCCATCCTTCTGATTTTTAGATCCTGGGTCCCCATCTTTTCGTCGTGGATTTCGTCTACCCTAGTTAACGGATTCAGCCGGCGGCGGGCATCAAAGTGGCTCCGTAGCATGTAATTGACAATGCCTTCGCACGGAGCAGAGCGCAAAAATACTCATCCGTGAGGATGTGCGTGCGTGCAGCCAGTTGCCGGCTGATGTAGTATGCACTGGCAATAATGGGCGCTGTACGCCATTAGTTCCGCAAAATCCCTGTGCAACAGTGTTAAAAGAGAATTTGCATTCTTCCCCAGTTTATCAGTCCTATTTGTTTTTGGCATAACCACTGTATTTGGGATTACGATTTCAATGGGGCGAGTTGGCTCCATGTTGCTGGTTCGACTGGTTGAGTTCGAATGGCATAAAGCCTCTCAAAAAATTGGTCTTTACTTCAAAATTGGAATTGTGGATACGTTGGAAGCACGTGACTGTTAGTTTGAAAATTTCGCTTGTAATTGGTCCAGCTGTCTTTCTGTATTCCCTATTTGGGTATACAAAACGAC
Source organism: Lithobius niger (assembly GCA_023313725.1). Lineage (NCBI taxonomy): Eukaryota > Metazoa > Arthropoda > Chilopoda > Lithobiomorpha > Lithobiidae > Lithobius > Lithobius niger. Next base: position 68,313 of record JAHWFP010215022.1, read on the forward strand.
AGTTGAAGTCCTTTTAAATTTTATTGGGGCAATGGGTTGAGCTGACTATTGGTTACAGACTGATTAGTGCCTTAGGGCATGCGACCTAACGTACCGGTAGCCAAAATAATGGAAGAAAATCACTCGGAAACAAATGGCCCTTCCCCCCCCCCCCCCCACCGGCTGTGAGTCAGACTTTCGGAAGCTATCGGCTGCTCTAAGACAACGGACGAAACACCTGCAGCCTTGTAAATTCTTTCTGTTGGGGTTTGGGACACGTGCATTTTTTCTCCCATTGTTTTTGGAGCTGTGGGTCCACTCGTTGCCACGCCTCCTATTGATAAAGCCGGAGTCTGTTACGGTGCCACTTCACCGACTCACTCCCCCCCCCCCCCGCCAGCCAGCCAGCCAGCCACCCTCAAGTGAGTTGGCTCCTCTTTCTCGTCTCAGCGCCTGTTGTAAATCAGTGCTGTCGCGCATTCCCCGCTAACAGAGATGTTTGGCGCACTTTAACTGTCAAGAAAAGCCACTTTCCTCGTTCGAAGCAAAAAAAAAAAAAAGAAAGGGAAAGGAAGACAAACGACAAATACAGCATTTTGGCTCCATTCAAAAGTAAAAGTAGTCGTTTTCAACTAAACAGTGCAGAATTGGAAATTCCAGTCTGAGTTTGCCATTTAACAAGAAATGATGGAAACAATGTTAACAAATTGGAGTTCTTGAAGCCTTTTCAAAAAAAAAAAAAAAAAGATTTTTTTGTGGGAATAAGGTGGTCTCATTTAGTGGGAATAAGGTGGTCTCATACGGGGGCAGCTGTATGTTTCATACAGTCTGTCGGAAATTTCCCGTTAAACATGAAGGCAGTGCCCCTTATAAGCCGATTGTGCTCACCTGAGGTCCTAGCCCTCAGGGAGATGGGATTTTTAGGGAAATTTTCACCAGTACTCTTGATATGTGGGTGTGGCCACACCCAATCTTCGGAAGATTACTGGGCCCGAGGTCTGGGAGCCATGGGGCGTGTGACTGTTCCTGGTGTCCATATTGCATTAATTCTGTTTCACACCCAAGCATGTAAGTCTGAATGAGTCACCTAGGCATTGTAAATTCCCTGGCAGTCGTCCCGCACGAGCTTACCCCTCTGTATTGTAATCCCGGTGCTCTCTCTTTGAGGGCACGGTATGAAAAAAAAGGGGGAACAACGGGAAGAAAAAATATCGGTAATTAATTTGAGAAGACATGGAAAAAAAAAATTAAAATATAGAAGAATGTCGAAAAAAAAATAAGTATTGCATAAATTGGAGGATGAGGGGTAGACACGTTGCTTTGGGCGATTGCATGTCTACAGGGCCGTAACAAAGTGGTTTGGCGCCCGGGGGCAAAGCACAGAAATGGCACCCCTTCCCACACACCGCGGAAGTACAAAAATGGCGCCCCTTCCCATACACCGCGAAAGTAGAAATGCTAACTATTATATATCATCATGGTAGAAGGATGTCCAACAGCAACAAATTACCTCGAGGCCATTGTTTGTCACTATAAGAAGATAATTATTCGAATATTCGTTCAAAATTCAAAACCTATCATTTTTTATTTACTGTGTAGGTCCGTCTCGCGAACTTTTTTAATTGTTTGGCGCCCCCCAAACTCAAACCTGGGGGGGCAGTTGCCCCCCCTGCCCCCCCGTACTTTACGGCCCTGCATGTCTAGTAGTTTTTTCAAGCGCTGACTATGCCACGGCATTCCCCAAATGTAGTTTCTGAAGGATGCTATCCTTTTCAGATTCTTCACGTGGCAAAACTAAAAATTGCAGTCACACAGGTCATTTGAATGGGTGCCGGCAACCATGGAAATCAGTTACTCCCAAGCATGGCAATTCAGTTGCCAAGTCACAATAAGTGTTTACAATTGAATCATAGCTAGATATGATTCTGCACAAGGCTGTCAAGAGAAGGTTACATGGTCTGAGGTGCTTTTAGCGTAGTTCTCCAGCAGTGGCGCAGGGAAGGGGGGGTGGGGGGCACGGGGGCCAGGCCCCCTCCGAAACGAAAGTGAAGCAAGAAAAAAAATTGCCCTTTTTTAAATTGAAAATTGCTTTATTTTGCTTTAGGTCAAGCTGTGTGAATGTTGTTAGTAGCCGGTTAATCGTAAAATAAACTAAAAATATATTTAGGAACGTCAAAATCTGTGTTAGCGTCTGACAGTTCTTGGATAAAGTCCCCTTCCCTACTTGAAACCATTTCCTACTAGTAATCCAAGTAACGCATTCCAAGCATTTGCCAAATTCTTTGTAATCTGCGTACTATGCTCATCCCCCAAGCAACCCACCCTTTCGTCAACCAACTGTTTCCATCTCACTTACTTAAACTTCAACCCTCCACCTCTAAAAACCCTTCTTGGGTGGGTATAGCCAGTCGGTCATAATACCACTATTCTCTCTTCATTCCCTGACTTTCTTTGGCAATGCTCGTAAGAAGATGAAGCAAGCTAAAATCAAAGGTTTTTGCGAGGAAGTGAATACGGCAGGAAATAATAGAAGTGAACATGAAGGCTGTCCTGAAACACATGAAAATCATCCAGTTAAAAAGTCGAAAACAGCAACACCCAAGTTGGATTAAATAGAACGGAAATCCAGTCGGCTCAGAAGGGTTAAAAAAAAATACAGATGCAAACCTATTTACGTTACCTTTGGGACTTAAATGTTAGACTGCCTGAACGGGGAATCGAACCCACGATCTTTGAAACATTCAAAGTCGGAGGTCGACCTCTGAGCCATACTGACACGGCCTGAAGAAATCTGTATTTATTTAACGCAAGTTGGACGCAGGAAACTTTGCCGAAACCAGATGGAGCAAAAAAGCAGGTCTTCTGAACGTAGGAAAAATTGGATTTTTTAACAGACGAAAAAAATACCGGGAAAACGTAATGGACAAATCGGACAATTTTATTTTTGTTACTTCCAGGAAAAAAGAAGATATTAGACATCAACTTGATACTGCTCATAAAGTGGAAGTTCTGGAAAACCGAGAAGGGTAAGCAGAGAAAATGTAGATAATTTAATTTTTTCTGTCAGTTTCACTCGATTTGAGATGGGCCTATAGGCCTATTATTTAAGATATTGGGCTTTGGTTACAGCTTTTGTTAATTCCATATTGTTTTACCAGTTTAGTCAAGTAGTATGTTATTTTAGTTATTATCACAGCTCGTTACTTTTAACGTCAGGGTAGGCCTAAACATTTATAGAATTAATCGTGGATGTGGAAAATAAAAGCAGGCCAATTTTTTGTAGAGATCGTAAAACTACGACGAAAGTAAACATTTAGGCTAATTAAATAGTGTTTTGATTGTGTAAAATTGTCCATAAACCGATATAAATTGTACTTTTTACACTAAATAGGGCAAAAATAAATTGATATAAAATAAATAACTAGGAAAAAAGGGGGGGGGAGGGTGTTGGTTGAGGCCTAATGGGACGTCGACAGCTAGGTTATTAGCGCCAACCTCAGTCACAGTGCAGTGGTCCGGATTGCTCCACACATTACAGAGATATTAAAACAAACCCCAAGTCTAGATCTTATCATACATCTGTACCTCCTGCAAAAATATAAAAAAAATAAAAACTCGGACAAGAGGCAGAAAAAATTCTGGGGTGAAAAGGTCAAGGAAAAAAAGACCTAAGGGAAAAAGGTCTGGATAAAAAGGTTTGGGGAGAACAAGTCCGTGGAAAGAGGGTTTGGAAAAAAAAACATCCAGTGGAAAATTAATGTCCGCAAGAAAATTGTCCAGAAAAAAAAGGGTCTGCGGGATAAAGTCCGTGGAAAACAGGTCCTGGAAAAAAGTTGCAGGAAAAATAAGTTTTTATTTTTCTTGTACCTTAACAAAAAACATTAACAACTTTAACATGATCGCATTATAATGCTAAATAAATTTCTCAAGAATATGTAAAAACAGTACCCTTCAGAAGCCAGATAAGGCAATGATGAACACCAAAATGCTTCAGCTTCCGGGGCTCCGCCCCAGTTCCCGCTGGGGGAGCTTACAGCTGTAAACCTCGCACTTTCCCCTGGTTATTGGAAAAGTGGTGGGTTTCCAGTGTGTAAGTTAAACAGCTTACACCGGCCGATTAATTATTAACAGCAACAAATATCACACAATATCACAACAATGGCAAGCAAAAAAAGGGAGACCACACAAGTTGTTTCTGGTTTAATTAAACTTGATTTATTCAAAGTCAAATGTGTTGGGTTAGGGTTTAGTTGGTTCCCTCTTATCCCAAGTTAAAGCACTCTTAGCTAATGCTATTATCGTTACTGGGGCGTCCTTGCCAAAGTTAGTCCTGGACCTTAGTCAAAATGAGCTAGGCTAACTTTCCTAAGTTCAGCATGAATTCAATTCAATAGTCAGAGTTCTACTTAGCTTATAACTGTTGTCAGATCCTAGAGTCAGGAGCTCTGTGGCAGGCAACCTCTCTGCTTGTGTGTTGGGCTGGAGTGAGACAAGCTGCTTTAGCAGCTGGGCCCTTATATACCCCAGCAGCTAACTGTTCTAATAGTAAAGGTGGAGCTGAACAAGTTGGGGCTCGAACCCTGACTAGTTCTAATATTAGCAATGAGGTAATGCTCTGATCTATAAGAAGTATCTGGATAGCTGATACTTGGCAGCTGGCCTGATGTGCCAGGCTGAGGCTGAACTGAGCTAAGCAGGGATGCTTAGCGAATCTAAGTTATTTTTAATAATTTAATATCCAAATGAACGTTGTATAATACAAGTCGGATTAAAGGGAGTAAAGATCAGTAATTGATGGAGTATTGGTAGATACCGATACCGGTTACCGATATATCGGTATAAATTAAAGGATTAAGCCAAATGCCAATATATTTACAACGTCCTTGCTTTACAATATTCGCTCTTAGCCCCTCCTGGGTTAACGAATATTCCCTTAACATTAATATATACCCTGCATAAGGAGAAATTTGAACGTGCGTCTTCACAAAACCACCCGCCAGATTTCTAGTCTGCTTGTTGTCTTGGAGAAAAACCTTAACTATGATTTTCTGTTGGCATTAATTCAAGGAAAAAAAACCCCGAGAACGAGTAAGATTGCCCTGATGCACGTTCCTATTCCTACTTATCTTCGGTTAATTTTAATTCTTTTCCTGCTCTAGTGAATTAATTTTACTCTGGTTTCTGATTTCGGACAGGGGATCTGATTCTGAGTGCAATGAGAGTCTTATTTTATACTTACTCTGTATACATTACAGATCAATGACATTTTTCAACATCATATTTTATCGGAATCAACTGTTTCTATTGAACGAGACATATGTTAATATCATTCATTTCAATGACACTTTTCCATAGTAATTCAATTTTCATGTCAATAATGCAAGTCATTTCATTTTCGCAATCAATACATATCATTTTCATGTTCATATAAACAATGTCATTTTCATATAATCATAATCATGATCACATAAATCATAAATCAATGCATTTCATTTTCATGCACACTAAGTTGGCCAACTTTTCATGCAACAACAAAAAAATATATATATATATATAAACAACAAACCAATATTTATGATTTCAATTTTCATTTTTCAAACCTGTGTCGGCTCACATGAGCTCGTAATTTTTGTTTGCGTACATGGTATCTGTCCTCCTTTTTACTTTTTTCATTTCAGGCCATTGTTTATTAGGAGGCTTCACTAAACTAGGCGGGTAGGCAGAGCGTGGAGTTCCGATCTCACGGTCCGATGACAAAGCTAAAGGGCCGTGGTACCGGAAGTCCCACCTACGACATTTATTACCCCCTTCTCGCGAGAGGTTCTCCGTTGACTGTTGATGCACTGGGAAGCTCTTATGTGTAAAAGAGGAGAATAAACATAATGAGGGTCGGTCCAGATATAATTTATTTCGCTCGTAATTGGGGTTAAGTTTCCGCTCTCTTCTCTCGCAAGGATTTCTCCCGCTCCGCTTCCTTAGTACTAATACGTACAAAGCCCAGTGAATAAAGGACGTAACGAATTAAAACGCGTTGACGGACGCTAACATATGTCGCCTCAGGACGAGGGAACACACATGTTAGGCCTCTTGGAGGAATGGGCCATTTTATGTCCAGGACGT